>JAJPUD010025207.1:0-12741 GCA_023553655.1 Myrmecobius fasciatus | reverse complement strand
ACATTATCAAATTTATTGGCATAAAGTTGGGCAAAGAAACTCCTAATCATTACTCTAATTTCCTCTTCAATGGAGGAAAGTTCTCCCTTATCATTTTTGAGACTAACAATATGATTTTCCTCTTTCCTTTTTCTAATCAAATTAACTAAAGGCTTATCTATTTTGTTGGTTTTTTCATAAAACCAACTCAGTTTTATTTATTAATTCAATAGTTTTCTTATTTTCAATTTTATAGATCTCCCCTGTAATTTTCAGAATTTCCAATTTGGTGTTTAATTGAGGGTTTTTAATTTGGTCTTTTTCTAGCCTTTTAAATTGTAAGCCCAGTTCATTGATCTTCTCTTTCTCTGTTTTATGCAAGTAAGTACGTACAGATATAAAATTACCCCTTTTAAACACTTTAGCCCTGTCCCACAAATTTTGGTAGGTTGTCTCATTATTGTCATTCTCCTGGATGAAATTATTGATTGTGTCTATAATTTACTCTTTCACCCATTCATTCTTCAGGATTAGATTATTTAATTTCCAATTAACTTGTGGTCTATTTTCTCCTGGCATTATATTATATGTGAGTTTTATTGCATCATGATCTGAGAAGGATGCATTTACTATTTCTGCTTTTCTGCATTTGATTTTGAGGTTTTTATGTCCTAACACATGATCAATTTTTGTATAAGTTCCATGAACCCCTGAGAAAAAAGTATACTCCCTTCTATCAACATTCAATTTCCTCCAGATATCTATCATACCTAACTTTTCTAGCCTTTTGTTTACCTCCCTAACTTCTTTCTTATTTATTTTGTGATTTGATTTATCTAATTCTGAAGAGCAAGGTTGAGAAACAATAGTATAGTTTGGCTGTCTATTTCTTCTTGCATCTCTCTTAATTTCTCCTCTAGGAATTTGGATGCTATTGCACTTGGTGATTATATGTTTAGTATTGATACTGCTTCATTGTTTATGGTACCCTTTAGTAAAATATAGTTTCCTTCCTTATCTCTTTTAATTAGATCTATTTTTGTTTTTACTTGATCTGAGATAAGGATTGCTACCCCTGCCTTTCTTTGTTCACCTGAAGCATAGAAGATTCTGCTCCAGCCCTTTACCTTCACTCTGTATGTATCTCTATGTTTTAGATGTGCTTCTTGTAAACAACATATTGTAGGATTCTGGCTTTTAATCCAGTCTGCTACCTGCTTCCGTTTTATGGGAGCGTTCATCCCATTCACATTCACAGTTAAAATAACTATATCTGTATTCCCTGCCATCTTATTTACCCAGAGTTATGATTTTCTCTTCCCTTTCCCCTCTCTCCCTTCCCCCCTCCCCAGTACTTTGTTTTTGATGACTACCTCCCACCAACAGTACTCCCCCCTTTAGAGTCCCTCCCTCCACTTTATACCTTTCCCCTAATTCTTCTATTAGTTTATCCCTTTCCTTTCCTCCTTTCCCTCCCACCTTCCCACAAGGAAGGTCAGGCCTTTCTTTGAAGCCAAATGTGTCTGATATACTCTCTTAGAGTCCAATCTAATGAGAGTAAGGTTTACACAATACTCATCACCCTCCTTTCCTTCCCTCAATTATATTAGATCTTCTATGTCTCTTTATGAGATTTTGCCTTATTTTACCTCCTCCTCACCCCCTTTTTCTTTTTCAGTAAGGTATCCCTTCCACCTCTAATTTCTTTTCCATTATTATCAAAGAAAAATCAAATTATACTGCCATTCTTTAAAGGATACCTATAGTAGAAATATAGTTCTGAAGAGTTTTCCTTTTTACCTTTTTATGCTTCTCTTGAGTTCTCCTTTTGGAGGTCAAATTTTTTGTTCAGATCTGGTCTTTTCATTAAAAATAGGTGAAATTCTCCTTTATCATTGAATGACCATCTTCTTCCCTGGAAGATGATGCTCATTCTAGCTGGACAACTTATTCTTGGCTGTAATCCAAGTTCTTTTGCCTTTCAGAATATCTGATTCCAGGCCCTTCGATCCTTTAATGTGGAAAATGACAGATCTTGTGTAATTCTTATTACAGTTCCTCGGTATTTGAACTGTTTCTTTCTAGCTGCTTGCAATATCCTTTCCTTGGTGCGATAGTCCTGAAATTTGGCCACGATATTCCTTGGGGTTTTAATTTTGGGGTCTCTTTCAGGAGAAGATCGGTGAATTCTTTCAATGCCAATTTTGCCTCCTGATTCTAAAACATCAGGGCAATTCTCTTTCATGATTTCCTGGAAGATAGCATCAAGGTTCTTTTTTTCATCGTGGCTTTCAGGGAGTCCGTTAATCCTTAGATTGTCTCTCCTGGATCTGTTTTCCAAGTCAGTTGTTTTTCCTAGGAGATATTTCATATTTTCTTCTACTTTTTTTCATTTTTTGTTTTTGTTTGACTGATTCTTGAAGTCTTATTGAGTCATTTACTTCTATTTGTTCAATTTTAATTTTTAAAGTATTATTTCCTTCAGTTATCCTTTTTAGCTCCTTTTGTAGCTGGCCAATTGAATCCCTTGATTCAATGCATTCTTTTTCCATTTTGCCAGTTTTATTTTTCAGTGAATTGTTGTCTTTTTCCAATTCATCAATTTTGTTTTTCAGTGAATTGTTGTCTTTTTCCATTTTGCCAGTTTTATTTTTCAGTGAATTGTTGTCTTTTTCCAATTCACCAATTTTGTTTTTCAGTGAATTGTTGTCTTTTTCCAATTCACCAATTTTGTTTTTCAGTGAATTGTTTTCTTTTTCAAATTCACCAGACTTATTTTCCAGTTTTTGATATCTCTGTTGCACTGATCTCAATTTATTTCCCCATTCTTCTTCTACCTCTCTTTTGAGATTCTTAATGCAATCTTCCAGGTAAGCCTTCTGGAAGGGAGACCAACTTAAGTCCGCCTTTGTGGCTTCATCTGGGATTGTTTTCAGAATCTCAGGAACTGGGGACTGTTCTATTTTTTTTCTGTAAAAGCTCTCTATGGCGAGAGCTCTCTTCTTCTTCTTACTCATGCTTTTGAGTTGAGGTATCAGTCACCTGCAGGGAATACTGCAGTAGTGTTTATTTGCCCTGGGGCAGTTTGCCGAGTTGACTTCAGGTCTGAGGCTGTTCGGGCTAGATCTGCATTAGTACCACGTTTTCAGCTGCTCTCAATCCACCCTTTACCAAAGTCATATCTGCCAAAGCACCTGCCCGCAAGCAGAGCAAAGTGGCCCAGGCGTCTCCCAGGGGCTTCCTGGGTGCCTAAAATCTGCCCCTGTATGGCAGCCCTGACTTCCGGCCCCGGTTGGTGTCTGATCATGACCAGGGGCCGATTTCCCCTGAGGCTAACCTTCTCTGGAGTTTTTTTCAAAATAGATTGTTGATAGAAGTGCATTGTAGTCCAAGTGTTTGGTGGAGCCCTCACTCCAAAACTAGTTCGGAGGCTCAATTTGTCTGGGTCTGAGGGAAGGTCTCAGGAGCTCACAGAAAATGCTGTCTGCAGTTTGCCATCTTGGCTCTGCCCTCCCCCAAGTTAAATTTATAAAAAAATTAAGAGCCATGTCCCAATTGATAAATGATCGAAAGATATGACGTGCCCAAATGGATACAAATTCAAAGTAGCTTTCTTTTCAGGGAAAAAAATCGGAAATTCAGGGAATGCCCATCCACGGTGGAATGTCTGAATAAACTGTGGTATATGTTTGCGATGGAATATTATTGATCCAAGGAAATTGATGAGTAGGATGCTCTCAGAAAAAAATTAGAAACCCTGTAAAGTCCTTTATGAAATCAAAGAAATTGAAATGACTATACAAAACAATAGCAATATTGTGAGATGACCAGGTGTGAATAACTTTGCCATTCTTAGTATTAGAAGAAGAATCAATCAAATAAAAAGAAAAAAGAAGAAAAAAAATAGAAGAAAAGGTAAAATATCTCATAAGAAAAACAACTGACTTAGAAAACAGATCTAGGAAAGACAATATAAAAGTTACTATACTACTTGAAAACTGAAAAAAAAAAGTCTAGACAACATCTTTCAATAAATCATTTAGGACAATTACTCTGATATCCCAGAAGCAGAAGGTAAAATAGTCTTTGAAAGGATCCACTGATCATTTCTTGAAAGAGACCCCAAAGTGAAAATTCCAAGGAATATTGTAGACAAATTCCAGAATCATCAGATCTGGCTGGAAGCAGCCAAAAGAAACAATTCAATTATCAAAGAGTAACAATCAGGATTACCCAGGATCTAGCAACTTCCAGTCTAAAGGATCGAAAAGCCTCTACTATGATAATACTGAGGGCAAAGGAGCTTAGACTGCAGCTAAGAATCAACTAACCAACAAAACTAAAAATTATCTTTCAGGGGAATTTCTATTTTTTAATATTAATTTTTGATAAAAAGATCAGAACTAAGCAGAAAATATGATCATCAAATACAGAACTCAAGATAAGCCTAAGAAGATAAAAATGGAAGAAAAAAAAACGATGTTTTTCAAAGATTAAAATGCTTATATCCCTACATGAGAAGATGATATGTGTTAACTCTTGAGAACTGAATCTTTACTATGTTGATCCTTAGAGTGTAAATATGAGTTGATGTTAATGTGATGATACAAAAAAAAAAGAAAAACTAGAAGTAGAAAAGGGATTTTATTGCAAGAAGAGGAAAAGGGATGTAAAATGGGGTACATTACATCACATTAAAATACAAAAAAAAGATCTATTACATTTGAAGGAAAGAAGGGAGAAGAATGAGCTTTGAATCTTAATCTCATCAGATTTGGTTCAAAGAAGAAAAATCATAAATATTTAGTTTGTTATAGAAAATATAGATAAATTGAACCATAAAGTAAAGAAGAAAGAAGTTAAGGAGGTAAATAGAATTTTAGAAAAGTTAGGAATGACATACCTTTGGAGAAAACTGAATGGGGACAGAAACTAATATACATTTCTCATGGTGAGACATGGAACCTACACAAAAATTGACCATGTATTAGGGCATAAAATTCAAAATAAAACACATAAAAGCAAAAATTTAAAATGCATCCTTTTCAGATCAGAATACAATAAAAATTACATGCAGTAAAGGACCTGGGAATAAATAGAGCAATAATCAATTGGAAACTAAATAATCTAATCCTAAATAATGAGTGAATAGAACAACAAATCACTGAAATAATCAATAATTTCATCTAAGAGAATGACAATAATGAGACACCATACCAAAATTTATGAGATACAGCCAAATTAGTTTTTAGATGAAATTCTGTATTTCTGTGCTATATTGGATAAAACAGAGAAAGAGATCAATGAATTGTACATGCAACTAAAAAACTTAGAAAAAGAAACCATTAAACCCCCAATTAAATATCAAATTTTAAATACTGAAAATAAAAAGCGAGATGAATAAAATTGGAATTAGGAAATCTATTGAAGTAATAAACAAAACTAAGAATTGGTTTTATGAAAAAAAAAACAAAACAAAACAGATAAACCTTTAGTTAATTTGATTAGAAAAAGGAAAGAAAATCAAATTGTGAGTGTCAAGAATGAAAAGGGTGGACTTTCCACCAATGAGTAGGAAATTAGAGCAATATTTAAAAGTTATTTTACCCTACTGTATGCCAATAAATTGGATAATCCAAGTGAAGTGGATAAACACTTACAAAAATATAGATTGTCCAGATTAACAGAGGAGGAAATAAATTAAATAATCCCATTTTAGAAAAAAAAAAATTGAACTATTAATCAACTCTCTAAGAAAAAAGCTTCAAAGCCAGATGGAAATGCAAGTGAATTATACCAAACATTTAATGAACAATTAATTTGGAAATAATAATTAATTAATACAATACTGTTATTATTATTTTTGTTATTAATATTAGACAATAATATTATATTTATCATAATAATATTGCTATTAATTAATTGTTAATAGTAATTAATAATTGAAGGAGTCCTATCTAATTCTGTTCATGACACAGATGTAGTACAGATACAAAACCAGGAAGCATCAAAAAAGACAAAGAAAATTATACACTATTTCCCCTAATGAACATTGATGAAAAAAATCTTAAATAAAATATTAGCAAAGAGATGATAGCAATTTATCAAGGATAGTAAACCATGACCAAAGAGGATTTATACCAGGAATGCAGGGCTGGTTCAACATCAAGAACACTATTAGTATGATTGACTATATCAATAACCAAATTAACAGAATTATGTTTGAGTATATAAATAAATGTATGATTATCTAAATAGATACAAAAAAAAGTAATTGACAAAATCCATACCCATTCCTATTAAAAAAAAAACACCAGGGAGTATAAGAATAAATGTAGTTTTCCTTCAAATGATTTGTAAAATCTATTTAAAATGAACAGCAATCATCATATGTAGTGAAGATAAATTAGAAACATTCCCAATATGATGTTGGGTGAAATAAAGGGGTCTACTATTACCATTACTATTCAGTATTGTCTTAGAGAAGATAGCTTTTATAATGAGAGGAAAAAGAAATCAAAGGAATTAAAATAGGTAATGAGGAAACAAAAATTTCACTTGTAGAGGGTCAGTATTGAATAAGTCCATAAACAGGAAAAGTCTGGTCCAGGTATTGAGACTTGCTCTCTATAAGGAGTTATTAGTAACTATGCTATCCTCTTATCTTACAAATTCATAAATTAAAGCAATTAGTAGTAGCAAACTATTTATCTAACAAAGCCAAAAATTGGAACAATTAGTAATAGCAAACTGTTAAACAAAGTCATATTTTGAAGCAGTAACAAACTATCTAACAAAGTTATGAATTGTATAGTTTATAATGCATGTAACTCAATTACATGCATTTTCCACCAAGATACCTTAAATTTATCTCAAGCATGTCTTTCATAACTGTTAGGGATCACTGCTATGACCTCTGAGTAGCCTTTATATAGAGCAGGTCTCAAGTAATACCTGGACCAGACTTTTCCTTTGCATAGACTTATTCAATACTGGCCCTCTTACAATCACTCATCACAGCTGATATGATAATATACTTAGATAATCCTAGAGAGCAACAATTTTAGCATAGTTGCATGATACAAAATAAATCCACATAAACAACCAACATTTCTATGCGTTACTAACAAAGTTCAGGAGCAAGAGATATATTCAATATGTTGTCAACAAAGTCCAGGAGCAAGAGATACAAAGTGAAATTCCACTTAAAATAACTTCAGATAATATAAAATATTTGGGAAGTTTACCTACCTTCAAAGACAAAGTCAGGAAATGTATGAACATAATTATAGAACCCTTTCCACACAAATAAAATCAGATCTAATTAATTGGAAGAGTATTAAATGTTCATGGTTAGGATGAGCTAATATAATAAAAATGACAATTCTACCTATATTAATATACTTATTCAGTACTATACAAAGTCCCAAGAAATTATTTTACAATTCTAGAAAAAAATAACAAATCTCATCTAGAAGAAAAAAATATCAGGAATCTAAAGGGAATTAATGAAAAAGAATGCAAGTGAAGATATGCTAGCTTTATCAGATCTAAAATTATATTGTAAAGCAGCTGTCTCAAAACAATTTGGGACTTTTTGTTTTCTTATTTTTTTTCTTTTTGACCTGATTTTTTTCTTGTGCACCATACGTATGGAAATATATATGGAAAAACTGCATATGTTTGACATATATTGGATTACTTACTGTCTAAGCAAGGAAGTAAGTAGAAGGGATGGAGAAAAAAATTTGGAACAAAAAGTTTTGCAAAGATGAATATTGAAAACTATACGTGTATTTTGAAAATAAAAAAGCTTTTAAAGATGGGGGAGAAGGAAAGGCATTTGGAGCATTTTAGGGAAGAGATCAGACAACTTCTTTACTCCATCATCTTGATTCTGCCCTTGCAGTTTCTCTTTTCAACATTAATTTGATGTGGAAACTTTTTTCTCAGCTTAGAATTCCATCACTCTCTTCACCAATACTTGTTTAGTTGTTCAGTCATGTATTACCTTTTAACCTCATTTGCACTTTTATTGGTTTGCCATTTCCTTCTCTAAATTACTGGTGGGGTCTGCTGTTTCTTTCTCTATCTTATTTTACACATGAAAAACTGAAGCAATCAGGATTAAGTGACTTGCCTAAAGTGAGTTTTGAACTTATGAAGAAGATTCTTCCTGATTTCTGATTTGGTATTCTACTATTCCACTACCTAGCTTTTAGACACTGTTTCTAAAAAGCTTGATTTTATCAAACCAGATCTATCTTTAGATCAGAGTGATCATTCCCTTTCCTTCTCTATTTGTCTCTCATGTCAAGGCTACACCTAAGCAGTACTTACATATTGAGAAATGTTTTAGGAAGAATTTTTATTTAATCTTGATTCTGATTTTATTACATAGCATTAATCTAGCCTTTAAGATTTGTTATCTATCCTGCCCATTTCCTTCTAAGGAAAAAAAAAGAGAAAAAGAATAAAAAAATTCTTTCAAATCCATTGCAAAGTGGAGGAAAAGGGACTTGTATATTGACAAAGTATGAAACTCCTCATTTTAAGTGAATCACATCCTTTGGAAGAGAGGAGTAAAATATTCCATATTCAGCCTTCTGGTCTCATGGGTAAATAACTGCACTGATTAGAAATTAAAAGCCTTACAAAGTTGTTTCAACTATAAAGTGTATTGATTATTCTTGCTTAACTTGACATCACTTCATAGAGTTCTTCAAAATTTCCTCTGAAACTCTCCATTCCATCATTTGAATGACAAAAGATAGTAATGTTCAATAACATACTTAATGATTCTCCATTTAGAAGGTACCTCAGTAGTTGAAAATTTTTGACTACAATCAAAAGAACTTCTATAAATATTTTGTAGGTAAGCATCTTTTTTCTTATTCATGCATGAATTTCTTTAGTCAAAAGTTTTACTGAGGATGCAAAATGGTCTTAGAACATAATGGTTAGTGAATCTAATTTCAGGTAGCTTTGAAAATTAATTGTTCCACTTCATAAAGTAATATAATTGTATTATTAGATAAACAAATGGTTTTTAATAGATCAAATAACAACTGTTAAAAAGTATAACAAAGAAAGGAAAAATTATTCTTTCTGAATATTTTTATGTATGTCTAAAACTAATAAAAAGCAATATATGTAAAAGGTTTTTGCAATAAAACAGGAGTAAAAGAAGCATTTCCATTTTCATGTAATAATTGATATTACAAGAAATAAGCAGGTATAGCAATAAGAAAGAAGAAATTGAGATAATATGCAGGTAAAAAGAAGACATAAAACCATATAACATTAGATGGATTATCAAGAGAACCTTACAGAATAGACTACAAATTAACTGATACAATTAACAACTTTAGCAAAATAGAAGGATAAAAAACCCAGAGAAATATTTTTGCGTATTAAAAAACCAGGAGAAAGATCTTAAAAAATTCTGCTTAAAGTGTTTATAGAAACTTGACACTCCAAATAGTATTTAGGAATTATTTAAATAAAAATATAAAATATTTGTTTAAAAATAAAAACAGAACTAAACAATTAAAGAAATATTAAGTACTCATAGTTGTGATATAAAACAATAAAAATGAGAATACTAACTAAAGTAATTCAGTATGGAATTTAATGCAAATGACATGTTCCTGAAGGAGAAAAAACTAAGGATTACACAGGAAATAATGAAAAAAACTATGAAAGTAAATTATTATTATTACCAACTTTTAAGCAATCCTATAAAGTTACAGTCGCAATCAAAATATTTTGATACTAGCTAAGTAATAAAGAGGATAATATATGAAAATGATTAGGTATATAACAAAAGTAAGATAAAAAATTTTTATAAATTGTAGTAATTAATATCTCACTGTTCAAGAAAAAACATTGTGAAAAGTGGAAACCTGTTTGGAAGAGACTAGGTATAAAACGACATCTCACATTGTAAAATAAAATAATTTTCAGAAAGATATGACATATCAAAGATGACATCAAAAACAATTTAGAAGAGGAACAAAGAAATTGCCTTTCAAAATCATGGGATGTTTTATGGCCAAAGGAGGAATAGAGGTTCATAGATAAAATGAGCAGATTTGATCTCACACACACATATAACCCCTCCCCACAAACACACATGCACACATGCTTTTACATGAACAAATCCAATTCCCCCCAAACTAAAAAGTACAAGTAGGTAACTAGATGAAAAAAACAACAACATTATAGTTAGTTTAATTAAGAAGGACCTCCTTTACAAAATACATAAGCAACTCATTAAAATTTGTGAGAATAAACTCCATTCATCAATTCACAAACTTAAAAGGATGTGAATGGGGAAAATTCATAATAAGAAATGCAAAAGATTATTTGGCACAAGAAAAAAAAAACTTGTCAAAGTAATGAAGAAGTAAAGAACACATGAAAATAAATTTATGAGGTTCTATTTCAGAATGGCACATTGGTCGAAAAGGAAAATCTGAAATATTAAAAAGACTATAGAAAAGCAGGTACATTAGTGCAGTTGGGATGCTCTGACAATTCTGGAAAGCATTTATTAACAATGCCCATTAAGTTAAAAACAAATTCACTTGGGGCAGCAAGGTGGTGTTGTGGATAGAACACCAGCCTTGAAGTCAGGAGGACCTGAGTTAAAATCTGGCCTCAGATATTTAACATTTGCTACCTGTGTGACCCTGGGCCAGTCACTTAATCTCGACTGCCTCAGCAAGAACAACAACAACAACAACAAAAAGTAACTTTCAATATGTCTGTGGATGATTTTTTGTTCTGTAGATGGATACTTTTTTGATTGTTAGTCTTTCAGAATTGTATTAGAGCATTGTGTTGTTGTTTTTTTTAATAAAGCTTTTTATTTGTATAACATATGTATGGGTAGTTCCCCAGCATTGCTCTTTACAAAGCTTTCCATTACAAATTTTACCCCCAGTCCCCTCCCCTCCCCTAGATGGCAGGAAGTCCACTACATGTTAATAATGTTGAAGTGCTTGAGAAGTTATGCAAGAAAAATCCTATCTACAAGAAAAAAAAAAGAATCAGAGAAAGGCAACACAATGCAAGCAAATGTCAATAGTGATCATGACAATGTTACATTGTGGTCCATATTTCATTTCCCTCTCTCTGGGTGGATATGGTTTCTTCAGTGAACAATTGGAACTGGTTTGAGACAATTCTTGGTTGCAGAGAGCCATGTCCATCAGAATTGATCATCGTGTAATACTGTTGTTGCTGTGTATGATGATCTCCTGGTTCTGCTCGTTTCACTCAGCATCACTTCATGCAAGTCTCTCCAGGCCTCTCTGAAATCGTCCTGCTGTTCGTTTCTTACAGAGCAATAATATTCCATAACATTCATATACCATAATTTATTCAGCCACTCTCCAACTGATGGGCATCCCTTCAGTTTCCAGTTTCTAGCCACTACAAAAAGGGCTGCCACAAACATTCTTGCACATGTGGGGCCCTTTCCCTCCTCTAAGATCTCTTTACGATATAGGCCCAGTAGAAACACTGCTGGGTCAAAGGGTATGCACAGTTTGACAACTTTTTGAGCATAGCTCCAAATTGCTCTCCAGAATGGTTGGATCTGTTCACAGTTCCACCAACAATGTATTGGTGTCCCAGTTTTCCCACATCCCCTCCAACATTCATCATTATCTTTTCCTGTCATTTTAGCCAATCTGACAGGTGTGTAGTGGTACCTCAGAGTTGTCTTAATTTGCATTTCTCTGATCAATAGTGATTTGGAGCAACTTTTCATATGACTAGAGATGGTTTTAATTTCATCATCTGAAAATTGTCTGTTCATATCCCTTGACCACTTATCTATTGAAGAGTGGCTTGAATTCTTATACATATATGAGACAATTCTCTATATGTTTTAGAAATGAGGCCTTTATCAGAACCATTAAATGTAAAGATGATTTCCCAATTTGATGCTTCCCTCTTACTCTTGTCTGCATTTGTTTTGTTTGTACAGAAACTTTTTAACTTAATATAATCAAAATTATCCATCTGGTGTTCAATTAGGAGTTCCAGGTCTTCTTTGGACATAAATTTATTCCATCTCCACAGGTCTGAGAGATAAACTATATTATGTTCCTCTAACTTGCTTACAAAGTCCCTCTATATATCTAGATCATGAACCCATTTAGATCTTATCTTGGTATGTGGTGTTAGGTATGGGTCAAGCCCTAATTTCTTCCACACTAGTTTCCAATTTTCCCAGCAGTTTTTGCCAAATATAGAGTATTTATCCCACAAGCTGGGGTCTTTGGGTTTATCGAACACTAGATTGTTAAGGTTAATGCCTAGATTATCCTGATAACCTATCCTGTGCCACAGATCAACTGCTCTATTTCTTAGCCAGTACCAAATGGTTTTGATGACCGTTGCTTTATAATATACTTTTAGATCTGGTACAGCAAGGCCACCATCATCTGCCTTTTTTTTCATTAATTCCCTTGAAACTCTTGACCTTTTGTTCTTCCAAATGAACTTTGCTACTATTTTTTCTAGATCTGTAAAATAATTTCTTGGGAGTTTGATTGGTATGGCACTAAATAAGTAGATTAGTTTGGGTAGTATTGTCATTTTTATTATGTTCGCTCTGCCTACCCATGAGCACTTAATATTTTTCCAATTGATTAGGTCTGATTTTATTTGTGTGGAAAGTGTTTTGTAATTTAGTTCATATAGTTTCTGACTTTTCCTTGGCAGATAGATTCCCAAATATTTTATCCT
>JAJPUD010025206.1:924-17857 GCA_023553655.1 Myrmecobius fasciatus | reverse complement strand
CGGTATTGGAATTGTTTCTTTCTAGCTGCTAGCAGAATCTGTTCCTTGGTGCGATAGTCCTGAAATTTAACCAAGATATTCCTTGGGGTCTTAATTTTGGGGTCTCTTTCAGGAGGTGATCGGTGAATTCTTTCAATGGTGATTTTGCCTTCTGATTCTACAATCTCAGGGCAGTTTTCTTTCAGGATTTCCTGGAAGATAGTGTTTAGATTCTTTTTTTCGTCATGGCTTTCAGGAAGTACAACAATTCTCAGATTGTCTCTCCTAGATCTATTTTCCAAGTCAGTTTTTTTTCCTAGGAGATATTTCATATTTTCTTCTAATTTTAATTTTTTGTTTTTGTTTGACTGATTCTTGAAGTCTTATTGAGTCATTCACTTGCATTTGTTCAATTCTTATTTTTAAAGTGTTGTTTTCTTCAGTTATCTTTTTAAGCTCCTTTTGTAACTGGCCAATTTGTTCATTGCACTCTTTTTCCACTTCACTAATTGTATTTTTCAATAAATTTGTGTCTTTTTCATATCTCTTTTGCAGGGCATCATATCCTTCTTCCAAGATATTGTATCCTTCTTGCACTGATTTCAGTTTATTTTCCCATTTATCCTCCAGCTCTCTTTTGAGGTTCTTTATGCAATCTTCCAGAAAGGCCTTTTGAAAAGGGGACCAGTGATAGTCCTTGCTGAAAAAGCTTTGCCCTGGGGGTCTTCAGCGAGTTGACTTAAGGTGCTGGGCCCGTGGGGGCTAGGACTAAGTCCCAAGTATTCCTTAAAGAAGGCAAGTCTGCCAGAACACCTGCCCCCAATCAGGGCAGAGTGTCCCGAGTGCCTCAGATAAACTCCAGGTGTTTGGAATTTGGAGTTTGGAGTTTGGAATTTCTGCCAGGATGAGCCGAGCTGAGTCCCACCCTAACTTCCGGCCTACACAGAAGTTGTCTATTTATCTCTCTGTCCGAGTCTGACTAACCTGATATGAAGTTATCCAGAGGGCAGTGTCCAAATATTTCTGACTTAGTTGACTTGAAGATCAGTTCAGAGGCTTATTTTATTGTTGATTTGAGAGAAGATCGGAGGAGAGGCAGAAAGTCACCTTTTCACTTCGCCATCTTGACTCTACCCCCCCAACTTATACAGAAATTGACCATGTGTTAGGGCATAAAAACCTAAAAATCAAGTACAGAAAGGCAAAAATAGTAAACGCATCCTTTTCAGATCATGATGCAATAAAAATCGCATGCAATATAAGGTCAGAAGAAAGTAGAGCAAAAGTTAATTGGAAATTAAATAATCTAATCCTAAAGAATGAATGGATGAGGCAGCAAATCATAGATGCAATCAATAATTTAATCCTATAGGATGACAATAATGAGACAACATACCAAAATTCATGGGATACAGCCAAAGAGATTATAAAGGTTAATTTTATATCTCTAGATGCTCACTTGCATACAATAGAGAAAGAGAAGATCAATGAATTGGGCTTACAATTTAAAAAAAATTAAAAAAAAGAATAAATAAAAAACCCTCAAATACCAAATTGGAAAATCTTAAAATAAAAGGGAAGATTAATAAAATTGAAAATAAAAAAGTATTCAATTAATAAATAAAACTAAGAGTTGATTTTATGAAAAAACCAACAAAATAGATAAACTTTTAATTAATTTGATAAGAAAAAGGAAATAAAAAGATCAAATTGTTAGTCTCGAAAATGAAAAGGGAGAACTTTCCTCCAATGAAGAGGAAATTAGAGCAATAATTAGGAGTTACTTTGCCCAACTTTATGCCAATAAATTTCATAACCTAAGTGAAATGGAGAAATTCCTACAAAAATATAGTTTGCCTATTAACCAAAGATGAAATAAATTAGTTAAATAGGCCCATTTTAGAAAAAAAATAGAAAAAAACCCTAATAATCAGCTCCCTAAGAAAAAATCCCCAGAACCAGATGGATTTGCATGTGAATTCTACCAAACATTTAAAGAACACTTCACTCCAATACTATATAAACTATTTGAAAAAAATAGGGAATGAAGGACTCCTACCAAAATCCTTTTGGGACATAGACATGATAATGATACCTAAACCAGGCAGTGTGAAAACAGAGAAAGAAAATTATAGACCAATCTCCCTAATGAATTTTGATGCAAAAATGTTAAATAAAATATTAGTAAAGAGATTACAGAAAATCATCTCCAAGATAATATATCATGACCAAGTAGGACTTATACGAGGAATGCAGGGCTGATTCAATATTAGGAAAACCATTAGCATAATTGACTATATCAATAACCAAATTAACAAAAGCCATATGATTATCCCAATAGATGCAGAAAAAGCATTTGAAAAAACCCAACAGCTATTCCTATTAAAAACCTTAGAAAATATAGGAATAAATGCACTTTTCCTTAAAATAGTTGGTAGCATCTATTTAAAACCATCAGCAAACATCATATGTAATGGTGATAAACTGGAACCATTCCTAATAAGATAAGGGATGAAATCAAGTTGCACACTATCACCATTACTATTCAATATTTTATTAGAAATGCTAGCTTTGGGAATAAGAGAAGGAAAAGAAATTAAAGAAATTAGAGTAGGTAATGAGGGATCAAAAATTATCACTCTTTGCAGATGGTAAGATGGTATGCTTAGAGAACACTAGAGAATCAACTAAAAAACTATTAGAATTAATCCACAACTTTAGCAAAGTTGCAAGATACAAAATATACCCACATAAATCATCAGCATTTTCATACATCACTAACTAAATCCAACAGCAAAAGATACAAAGAAAAATTCCATTTAAAATAACTGTCAGTAGTATAAAATATTTGAGAATCTATCTGCCAAGGGAAAATCAGAAACTATATGAGCAAATCTACAAAACACTTTCCACACAAATAGTCAGATCTAAACAACTGGAAAAATATCAAGTACCCTTGGATAGGTTGAGTGAAATAATAAAGATTTCAATACTACATAAATCAATCTATTTATTTAGTCGTATACCAATCAAGCTCCCAAGAAACTATTTTAATGACCAAGAACAATTAACGACAAATTTCATCTGGAAGAAAAAAAGGTCAAGTATTCCAGGGGAATTAATGAAAAAAAAATGAAAGTGGCCTAACTGTACCAGATCTAAAACTATATTATAAAGCAGTGGTCATCAAAACCATTTGGTACTGGCTAAGAAATAGAGCAGTTGATCAGTGCAACATGTTAAGTTCACAGAACAAAATTGTCAATGACTATAGGAATCTAGTGTTTGACAAACCCAAAGACCCCAGCCTTTGGGACAAGAACTCACTATTTGACAAAAACTGCAGGCAAAATTGGCAGAAACTAGACATTGAACCACACATAATACCATACACCAAAAAGGTTGAAGTGGGTTCATAATCTAGACATAATGATATTTTAAATAAATTAGAAGAACATAGGATAGTTTAGCTCCCAGATCTGTGAAACAGGAAGGAATTTGTGACCAAAGAAGAATGAGACATCATTATTGATCACAAAATAGATAATTTTGATTATATTAAATGAAAAAAAGTACAAACAAAACAAATGCAGACAAGTTTAAAAGGGAAACAATAAACTAGGAAAACATTTTTACTTGCAAAAGTTCTGATAAAAGCATCATTTCTAAACTATATAGAGAATAGACTCAAATTTATAAAAATTTAAGCCATCTTCCAACTGATAAATGCTCAAACACTATGAACAGACAATTTTCATATGAAGAAATTGAAACTGTTTCTAGTCATATGAAAAGGTGCTCTAAATAACTATTGATCAGAGAAATGCAAATTAAGACAACTCTGAGATACCACTACACACCTCTCAGATTGGCTGAGATGACAGGAAAAGATAATGACTAATGTTGGAGGGGACGTAGGAAAACTGGGACACTGATACATTGTTGGTGGAACTGTGAACTGATCCAACCATTCTGGAGAACAATTTGTAACTATGTTCATAAAGTTATCAAAATGTGCATATCCTTTGACCCAGCAGTGTTTCTATTGAGGCTATATCCCAAAGAGATCTTAAAGGAAGGAAAGGGACTCACATGTGAAAAATATTTGTAGCAGCTCTTTTTGTAGTGACAAGAAATTGGAAACTGAATGGATGCTCATCAATTGGAGAATGCCTGAATAAATTATGACATGTGAGTGTTATGGAATATTATTGTTCTGTAAGAAATGACCAACAGGATGATTTCAGAGAGGCCTGGAGTGACTTACATGAACTTATGCTAAGTGAAATGGGCAGAACCAGGAGATCATTATACATGGCAACAAGATCATACCACGATCAATTCTGGTGAACAAAGCTCTCTTCAACAATGAGATGTTTCATACTAATTCCAGTTGTTCAGTGATCAAGAAAGCCATCTACACCCAAAGAGAGGACAATGGGAATTGAGTGTGAACCCTCTCTGTTGCTATTTGTTTGTTTTTTGTTTTCTTCTCAGTAGTTTTCCTTCTTGATCTGATTTTTCTTGTGCAGCAAGATAACTGTGTATATCTATCTATCTATCTATATATATGATTTAACATATTTTAACATATTTAACATTCATTGAACTGCCTGTTTTCTAGGGGAGGGGTGGCAAGAAAGAGGGGATAATTTGGAAAAGAAGTCTTTGTAAGGGTCTATGTTCAAAAATTACCTGTGCATATGTTTTGTCAATAAAAACCTTAAATAAAAATATTTCCAATTTAAGATTATTTAAACTAATCCAGATTTTCTTCAAATTTATTCTAAATGATTACAATTTTGCTTTTTGTATTCAGGCTTAATAGAAGATAAGAAAAAAAAACACTTGGACAAAAAAGATCTCTAAGATCTCTTTTGATTCTTCAATACCATAGATTCTATGAATCTATGTTCTATGCCCATCACTTGTCCAGCACCATTACTGGGGCTATAAGAGAAATAAAAATAGACCCAAAACAGATGACTAAACTTAAAGAACTTTTAAAAAATCAATCTTTTTCACTGCTTCCTTAGGATCAGAATTGTTAAGGAACTTTGAGGTGAGTGATTCATTAATTGGGAAAGAAAACTATTAAATATCATAGAACCAGGAATGTGCTTGTAAATATTTAATAACTAGTTTTCCAAATACATACATTTATACATGTATACATGTACACATACACATGCATACATATGTATGTAAGTATATGTATAACATTTTTAAGGTTACTTTGTATTAATATCCTTTTCTCAATTACTTTTTTAGGTCCTGGAATTAACAAAACAATAAGTCAAAGATTAATTTATTAATTTCTAAAATATAAATTTTTCACTAAATATAATGTATTACAAGAAACCTCAGGATTGGAAGCTTACTTTTAGCTTAGTGCATCAAAGAAAAATGTAGATCTTCCCAATTTTGGGAAGCTGATCTTTCACAGAATATATAAGCTTTTTAACATGTATGGAGGGTTTATGATCCAGGCATGTATCACAAATGTAAGCATTTCGTTTTTCAACTTTAAAAAAAAGATAATTACTTGGAGATTTCCTAATTAGAATGAGTTGTTCTTGGTTTTAAATTTGAAAAAAGTCCAGTGCTAAATGTTGCTCTGAATTTAGAAAGACTCAATTCAATAAGAGTTCCCTCAGGAATATAGAGTGTCTTTTCTCTTCATGAGTCTGCTTTGTATTTCTTTCTGCAGAAAATATGTCACACAAACAGTGATAATTGTATATGAATCTTGATATCTATTTAGTATGTAATCAATTCCTTTATTTGTCCCTCAGAAGAGGGACAAGAGAACTTGTTAGCAACTAAGATTTCGTCATAGGGAATCTATATAAATGATAACCTATCTCCTTTTTTCTCAGAGTTTTTCCTCAAATTATTTGAACAAGATAAAGATATTGCTATGTAATATTTTATATTTGTACACAGAGCTTGCTTCATACTGAATTATTCTACTGTTCTTCATGCTTCTTTTTCTACTTCAGCTTTGGAAATTAAGCCCTTTTTAGAGATGTAGATTTTACACCATCATAACTATTACCGGGATTCACACTTTCAGAATTTACAGGTGTGTGACTGCATTTTTGATTCGCCCTACATGTTAGCTACTTATAGATCTCAAGTGTTTGGTGATCTTGGCCTATGTATGAAGAATGTGATCTGCCAAAAAAAAAGAGAGAGAGAGATGAAAAACAAAGCAAGCTAAGAGGAAAGGACATTGATAGTTACAAAAGATCAAGCAAAGAATCAGGTTGTGGAAAAATAAATGGAAGAATTAGCCTTGAAGTTGCAACTCAAGAGTGAATATAGAGGTTTGGATCCATTCTCCTTTTTTGTTATCTCTGCTTTGCTGTTTTGTAAAATGCACCTTAGTTTTAGAGGAATGAGGAATTTTGCCTGGATTGATTCAATTTTACATTTGATAGTCACAATCAGGCAATAATTGGTTGGACCCTGCTTCAGTTCTATTTTGGTAATGGGTCCTTTGCAAATTTATGCTGAATCCAACTCAAACTGGCTTATGAGAGTTATTTGATAAATTTTTAATGTAAAGATTTATACCTTAGAAATAAATAAATTAGGCCTTGATTTATAGTTTTGCTAAATCCAAGACTTAAAAAGGTAATGAAGAATATGATAATAATACAAAGTAAACTTAAATGTATGTCATACACACATGCATATTATGTATATGTGTATATATGCACTTATACATATATGTGTTTATGCATGTATATATGTATACATGCATGTGTGTGTATTTGGAATACTAGTGATTAAATATTTATCAGCACACTCCCGGTTCTATGCTATTTAACTGTTTTAGTGAATCAGTCACCTCAAAATTTCTTAACAATTCTAATCATAATGAAACAGTAAAGGAGATGGAAAACTTTTTTAAAGTTCTTTAAAATCAGGCATCTACTTTGAGTCTGTTTTTGTTTCTCTTATAGACTCAGTAATGGTCCTGAATGAGCTCTGGGCATAGAAGGTGGATTCATAGAATATATAGCATTGAAGAATCAAAAGGGATCTTAGCTTTTTGTCCAAATTTTTTTTATTTTAAAGATACTAAAAACTCATTTTTATGTGGTGCTTTAAGGTCAGCAAAGTGCTTTTCCCTCTCTCAACAAATCTATGGAAGAGCTAATGAATATACACTTATCAATATTTAAATTGAGGAAATTGAATTTGTGAGACATTGGGTCACTTATGAAACAGCCTGTAAGGGAAAAAGGCAGGCAGACATAGTCTTAACTCCAACCTGAGAACTTCAACTGCTATTTCCTGCTTGCTCTGAGATCTGAGGAGATGAGGCTCAGAGAGGATAAGGACGATCTCCAAAGTCTCAGTTCATGGCAAAATTGGAAGTAAATACCAGATCTCATGAATTCCTCTTCCAATGATCTTTCTAATCGACCATACTGTAAATGTTTTTGAAGCTCTTATTACCTGTTAAATACTAACATTTTTACTAAATATAAAACTAAGTGTTTAAAATATTTTGCAAGTACTATGAGGACTGTAATGTCATTATTAAAGCAAAACAAAAAAGTTTTTATTCCAAGGCTTTGTTGTGTTCCTTCTGATTTTTATTTATTTTTTTATCTTTTATTAAGACAATATTGGAAGCAAAATTGTAATCATTTGGAGCAATGAGTATAAGGAAAATATGGGTTAGGTTAAAAAAAATCTTAAATTGGAAAATTTTTAAAAGATAATTTAATGCAATTACAAATAAAAGAAAAATTAAATGAAGGAGGCTGATAAATTATTGTTAGGTTTTTTTGAACCAGAATTTTAAGGACATTTAAAAGGGATAAATGGGAATAATTTATTGTATCTATAGTTTGACATTGCTAGGAATCCAAGAATTCTGGGCAACAAGTATCAATGTTTTCTCTCAATGCAAATAATTCATTATAAACCCAATATAAAATAGATAATCATAAATGCAGTATAAACTCATTCAAAGTTGTTTTTAATGATGTTTGAACATAACATATATTTGAAATCAACCTTTTGACTTTTATCTATCCAGATCTTTTTACATTTAATAAGTTCTTTCAATAAAATAATGATTGATTTTCCTCCATTTTCCTATAATTTTTCTCTAAATTATTCATATTAAATTTGTCTTCTGAAATTTCTTTATTATTACTTTTTATGTTGCCTTATACAAGCCACTAAAAGTAATTAGAGAGACAAGTGATATTTCTGTCTTTAAAAGATCAATGCTGATATTTCCTTAAGATTTAACTTTATTTTTATAATAAGTGTCTGAAGAATTGTAGAAAGCATAGCAAAATATAACAACATAATTTGGATTTCAGTTCACCATAACAATGTGACTATATTGTATGAGACTTACTAAGCCTTTCCCCTTTTCAGTGTGATTTAAAACTTTATTTTTTTCTCTCTCTTTTTTCAGTGGGAGCAGGATAAAAATATTAAGATGTTAATTCTGTATTATTCTGGAGATTTGAGCAGCTTTGGTTACCTTGTCTTTTTTTTTTACTATGCTCTATTTAAAAGAAGAACATAATAGTAATTTTGTTTAAGTGAAACATTATTCCTCCAAAACTTAATAATATTAATTTGCTCATTACATTTTTTTTCATGATAATATATATTCCACTTCAACATATCCAGGTGGAACTGTTATAACTTACAAATTCTGAAAATATGAATCTATTAAAACAATGTGACCACATGGAAAAATCACTAGATTGATGGTTCAGAGGCATGTTTAAAACCTGCCTTTCCTACTTATTCACTGTGAGTTCTTAAGTAAGATAGATGTAGAAGCTATAATTTATAATGTGAAATGACTTAATTGGATGATCTTTAAGGCTCCTTTCAGGTAGCTAAGTTGTGCAGTAGATAGAGTATTGGGATGTGAATCAAGAAAATTCATCTTTCTGAGTTCAAATCTAACCTCACCCATGTATTAATTGTGTGATGCTGGCCAAGTCACAATTCTATTTGCCTGAGGTTGCAAATTAGTAAAATCACCTGGAGAATGACCGTCTAACCATTCCAGTATCTTTTTCAAGAAAAGTCCAAATGAGTTCACAAAGAATGGGTCACAGCTGAAATGACTGAACAACAGCAAAAAGATTCCTTTTAATTCTAAAATTTTATAATTTCAATTCTACCTAAACCAAAAAAACCCTACATTGACCCTATAGGTTATATATAAACTATTGCATAATGAAGAGAGAATCTCTTAATGGATGTTATCTGTAAGATCCAAATCATAAACATTTCTTTTTACCTACTTTTCATTTCTCATAGCACAATAGTATTCCATCACAATCACATACCACTTCTTTGGCTACTTCCCCAATGACAAGCATCTCCTCAATTTCTAGTTCTTTGACACCACAAAAAGTTGCTGCTACACACACAGAGAGACATATATGTGTGTGTGTGTGTGTGTGTGTGTGTCCTTAAAAATCTTTTGAGATGCATGCCTCAGAAAAGCAATGAAAGTCTTAGGGTAAAAGAAAACAGTAGAGAGATGTCTCTCTAGAAATTTA
Source organism: Myrmecobius fasciatus (assembly GCA_023553655.1). Taxonomy (NCBI): domain Eukaryota; kingdom Metazoa; phylum Chordata; class Mammalia; order Dasyuromorphia; family Myrmecobiidae; genus Myrmecobius; species Myrmecobius fasciatus. The sequence continues at coordinate 8,318 of JAJPUD010025206.1, read as the reverse complement.
TATAAAGGTAAGTTTAACCAGTATCACTGCAATCTAAGTAACTGGTTAACTTTGGTAGTTTGTGAAATTGTGCAACATAACTAAGAGAAAAATTATGTTGATATATTTGAGTCAAATCAGTCTTAAAAAAGGGAAACTTTATGATGCCTATAAATGTGCAAGTGATAAAAAATATGGAATACTCAGGGCTGATCAAATATGAGCTAAAAAGTTGCTCTAATCCTTAAGACAGTTTGTTGAATACTTCTGTCACAGATACTGGTCTAATCATGATTTAGAATTCCAATAAATATATAATTTTGCTATTAATTTGCCACTTATCAAGTGTTATGAAAGAAATAGCATGTTGGAATAATAACACATATTCGACTTAGCCTGTGGCAAAAGCAGAGAAACAATCATCACTGAAATAAAAACTTTTTTTTTTCTTAACATGGAGTGTAATCAACAGGTAGAAAAGGATTTTCCCTCACTAGAAATACTTAACTGAAGGCTGGATGGTCACTAGGTCATGCCTTTGGGCTGATTTCTCTTCAGTTATGGGTGGGATTGTTCAGCTTCTGAAGTTCCTTCCAAATATGAAAGTCTGTGTTCTATGATTTAGTTTATGGCTTTGAATATGATTTAGGTTACAACAGAAATGTTAGATTCCAATTTTAGGGTTATGCTATGAAAACATCCTTAGAATAATTTAACATTTGAGGTATAATTCAGCTATGGAATCCTCTTAAAAATAAACTGAACAAATGCCAGTATTTTGGATTAAATAGCACATTTTAGATTCCCATATAGTATATTTCAATTTGTGGTTCTTCCTACAATCTCTGATATATAATTTACCCTTAACATTTCATGAGCTCAAAGAATTATAAAATATTTATACCAGAAGGAAGACACAATAGAGATGATAAAATTCATGTATCTCATTATCTTACAATTTTCTTGGGCATGATGCTGACTATATCTTAGCAAGGTAGGTGTTAATAGACACAAGTTTTGGTTTTAGATATATAGTGTGTGGAAAAATACTTTTTGTGAACCAAAGATTTAAAATTAAGCTATATTGTCCATTGTCCATTCTAATAACTGCTTGTCTTATTCTCTCTAGGAGTCTAGTGTAAATGCTTGACAGAATGGATAGAATTAATCAGTCTGCAGTATCTGAATTTGTGTTATTGGGACTTACTGATTCATGGGAGCTTCAGATTTGTCTCTTCCTACTATTTTCTGTGATTTATTTGACTACTGTCTCAGGTAACATTCTTATTATAACCACAGTTATCATTGACTCCCATCTCCATTCTCCTATGTACTTCCTGTTAGCCAACCTGTCTTTTGTGGACTTGTGGCTTTCCTCAGTCACCATCCCCAAGACAATCATAGATTTTTTTAGGGATACCAAGACTATCTCCTTTGAAACCTGCATGTGGCAGGTGGTCTTTGTACATTTTGCTGGGGGTGGTGAGATGGTGTTGCTTGTAACTATGGCATATGATCGGTATGTAGCCATTTGCAAACCTCTCCACTATACAACCATCATGAGTCAGCAAAGGTGTATTTGCCTTGTGGTTATCTCATGGGCTATTGGGCTTGTACACTCAATTAGTCAATTGGTTATGATTGTGGATCTGCCTTTTTGTGGCCCTAGAGAGATAGACAGCTTTTTCTGTGATCTTCCACTGGTGATTGAACTTGCCTGCATGGATACATCTGTCCTAGGATTATTGGTGAATGCTGATAGTGGATTCCTTGCTACAACCTGTTTCACCCTACTTTTGATTTCTTATACCTATATCTTACTCACTGTACGTCATCGCTCCACGGATGGGATATATAAAGCATTATCCACTTGTACTGCCCACATCATGGTAGTGGTAATATTCTTTGTACCTTGTATCTTCATTTATCTTTGTCCACTCAACATTCCCTCAGTGGACAAATTTCTTGCTGTGTTTTATGCAGTGTTTACACCTCTGTTAAATCCTGCCATTTATACCTTGAGAAACAAAGAGATGAAAGAGGCCATGAAGAGATTAAGAAGTCAATCTGTGAGTTCAAGAAAAAAATCTTAGATATTTCTCTTGATCAGAAGCACAATCCATCAAGTAACTCATTTGACTTGGAGTCATGGATGGATATATTAAATTAAACCATTGTAGATACTCAGTTTGTAAATTATGCATATTGTTGGAACTGTGATGAATATCCTGATCATTCAGTGGAAATATTTGAAGAATTCCCTTGAAATTTCAACATAATAGATTCAGAAGCTATTCTATATGAGACTGCTTTCTCTGTCTGTTTCTTTTTCTCTCTTTCTCTTGCTTTTTTCTACAGAGCTATCCTTAACATAAAAAGGAATATGGCATAGTGAAAATAGCATTGAATCTTTAATTAGGAAAGACAAGTTATTCAACTCTTCTGGACCTCAGTTTCCAAATCTATAAAAATTGCAATATTTACCTTTTAGATATCATTAGTTTCTAGGAAAACCACACATATAAAGCATTTTTATAAAACTTAAAATGCTAGATAAATGTAAATTATTATTTTCCTTCATCTTTCAGACAATATAAAGGAGTTAACTGAAAAGACTAATGTTGTCCTTAGTTTTAAAAAAATGATACTTATTTAATATAATTTGGAATTATAGTGGAAAATGGGTGTTTTCCCATATGTTCTCTACTTTTGATCAAACTCAAAGGACTGTGTGTGTGTGTGTGTGTGTGTGTGTGTGCAAGCTAAAGGAGAGAAGATTGGAGCAGAGAACTAATTGACTGAAGGGAGAATTAGGGCAATCAAGATGATTCTAAGAAAATGGTTCCCAATCTATGATCATGCAATTGCTTGGAAATATAGAAATATTGCAAAAATTTTATTTCATTAAATGACTCATTAAGCAAATAGTCAAATGTCTTATAGATTGCAAATAGGTAATATATCTTGATTATATATGTTATAATTTTTCAAATGAATGTTAATGCTATTGTGTCTAATAACAAATAAATTTCTTAAAATTGAACTCATGCTGACTTTTTGTCATATTTTTCTTTTCTACTATTCATATACCTGAGTGTTTGTCAAATTGAGAATAACAAAAAAGATATTTATGATTAAATTGCCCATGATTTAAAAAGGCCTTCAAAGATTTTTCTTATATTCAAGTGTATTTGAGAAGAATAAAAAGAATTCCAGTGTAGTTCTTCTAATATGCTTTGGAAATTTCTGGGTTAAAAATGTGACTATATCTTTGAAGATATCTAGTATATATACTAGTTTTTTTTTCACTGAATCAGAAAGGTCTCTTTGAGATAATGGAACAAACAATTATCAGAATGGAAAGAGAATCCAAGAGAAAATCCAAGGAAGAGAATCAAGAGTTTACAGATTAGTATAATTCTACAAGTGAAAAAATGGATCTTAAATGAATTAGAAGAGCTCTAAATAGTATTCTGGAGCAAGGGTGAACCTTTTAAGAGGGTTGTTTGGTAAATTTTCAATGTGAGCATTTATATCTCAGGAAACCATGGGAGAGAAAAAAAGCAGAAAAAAGAAGTGAACATAGTATGTATTTATTTACATTCAGTATCTCATTTCTTTTTCTACATGTAGATGGCATTTTCTATGCTAAATCTATTGGAATTGCCTTGCATCACTGAACCACTAAGAAGAACCAAGCCTTTCATAGTTGATTTTCATACTTTATTACTATTACTGTGAACAAGGTTTTTCTTGTTCTGCTTGTTTAACTCAGCATCAGTTTGTGTAAATCTTTTTAGGCTTTTCTAAAATCAGCTTGTTCATCATTTTTTAAAGAACAATGATATTCCTATAACTTCATATACCACAACTTGATCAGCCATTCCCCAATTGATGGGAATCTATTCATTTTCCATTTTTTTGCTACTACAAAAAGAGCTGCTATAAATATGTTTTGCACATGTGGGTCATTTTCCCACCTTTATGATTTCCTTGGGACCCAGTAAGGGCACACTTGGGTCAAAGGGTATGCCTAGTTTTATAACTCTTTGAGCATAGTTCCAGAATGCTCTCTAGAATGGTTGGTCCAGTTCACAACTTTACCAACAAGGCATTAGTGTCCCAAGTTTTCTACCTCCTTTCTAACACTTATCATTTTCTTTTCTTGTCACCTTAGCCAATCTGAGAGGTATGAGGTGGTACCTAAGAGTTGTTTTAATTTGTACTTCTCTAATTAATAATGATTTAGAACATTTTTCTTCCCTTTTCTTTACCTCATTCTCCTTCTACTTTTTAATATGGTTAGAAAAATTTATATACCCAACTGAATGATTAAGTTATTCCCTCTTAAAGGCAAATTGGATGAAATCAAGCTTCAGAAAATGCTTATCACCCTCCCATCTTCGCTGCATCTCAATAGGTCTTTTGCATCTCTCATTGTGGACTAGTTTCCCAATTATATCCTCCCTTTCCTCTTTTTCCAGTAAAGACCTTTCCCCACCCCTTAATGTTTTTTTTCTTTGATGTCATCACATCAGGGACTGTTCACAAACATAGCATCAGTCCATGTGATACCCCCCCTCTGCTTGCCCTATTGACAGATACAGATTGAGATATATGTATGTATATATATATATATATATATATATATATATATATGAAGATTAAAATGCTTACATCACTAGATGGGAAAACTATATATATAATCCCCTCTTTATCTTTCTATGATTCTCTTGAGTCTTGTGTTTGTAGAAAGTCTCTTACTCCATTGAAACTCTATCTCTTCCCCTGAAAGATGATGCTGAGTCTCTCACTGGGTACTTAATTCTTCATTGTAACCCCAAATCCTTTGTCTTGCTGAATAAGGTATTCTAGGACCTCCAATCCTTTATTGTAGAAGCTGCAAGATCCTGGGTAATTCTGACTCTTGCTCTTTGATATTTAAATTGTTTTTGCCTGGAAGCTTGCAGAATTTTTTTTTTCCTTGAGATTGTAGTTTTGGAGTTTCACAACAATGTTTCTTGGGGTTTTCATTGTGGGATCTCTTTCCAGAGGTCATCCATGGATTCTTTCAATGAGGATTTTCCCCTCTGTTTCTAGAATATTGGGGCAGTTTTCCTTAATGAACTCTTGTAGAATGGTATGCAGGCTCTTTTTATTTTGGTTATGGCCATCAGGTGGGCCAATAATTCTGAAATTGTCTCTACTGGATCTATTTTTCAGGCCGGTTGTTTTGCCAATGAGGTATTTCACATTTTCTTCCATTTTTTGACTCTTATAGTTAATTAGACTTATTCTTGTCATCTCATAAAGTCATTAGCTTCCATTTACCCTTTTCTAATTTAAAATATGTGATTTTCTTCAGTTATCTTTTGTATCTCTTTTTCTATTTTTTTTTTATTCTACTGTTTAAGTAGTTGTTAAGACAATTTTCCCCTTCCTTTTCCAAACTTTCAACTCTTTCATGCGTTTTTCTCATTTCTTTTCTCATTTTTTCTTCTAACTCTCTTTTTTGCCTTTTAAAGTCTTTTATGAGCATTTCCAAGAAATCTATTTGGGAATGAAACAATTTATCTCATTTTTTGAAATCTTTTACGTGTGCATTCTGTCCTCCTCTAAGTTTGTGTTTTGGTCTGCCCTGTCACCATAGTAGCTTTCTATGGCCAAGTGTCTTTTCTGTTTCTGGATCATTTTCTATCTTTTTATTTTCAAATTTTTCTCTTCTTTTACTTTTAAAGTGGAACTCTGCACTTGCAGTAAAGGTGACATTGTCTCAACCTTCCTGTCCAGCTCTGAGACATGGGTTTGATCACAGGTGCCCCTTGTGTTTGTAGGAGATAGCTTGGCTGCTCTTTCCAAGAAACACCCTAGTTTCCCAGAGTTTGATTTCTGATTTAGAACTGGAAGCTGGACCTCTGATTTGCTCCTCTACTGAGCCAGAGATGTGGGTCTTAATTGCTGATTTGTGGTGATTAAGACACTCTCACCTACTTTCCCAGAGTCTATCTGATGTGGGCTAAACATCCTTTTTACCCAAGTGCAATTGACATTTCTTGAGACTTTTTAAGTCTACCTTGAGCTGGAGAGTCATTACCTAAGACTTTGTTGAGAGGCTTGATTACATGTTGTTCTTGAGGAAAACTGGGAGAGCTCTAGCAGCTTTCTGAATTTAATCCCCCATCTTGGCTCCACCCTCAGATATTTAAAGCATTTTTATATGACTTTAGATGGCTTTAATTTCATCTTCTGAAAATTGTCTGTTCATATCCTTTGAACATTTCCTTGTATTATAAATTTGATGCCATTCTTTATATATTTTAGCAATGACACCTCTATCACAAATTGTAACTGTATAAAGGAAGGAAAGGGCCCAACATGTGCAAGAATGTGGCAGCCCTTTTTGTAGTGGCTAGAAAGTAGAAACTAAAGGGGTGCCCATCAGTTGGAGAATGGTTGAATAAATTATGATATATGAATGTTATGTACTATTATTGTTCTATAAGAAACAACCAGCAGGATGATTTCAGAGAGGCCTGGAGAGATTTGCATGAACTGATGCTGAGAGAAATGAGCAGAACCAGAAGATCATTATACACGGCAACAACAATACTATATGATGATCAATTCTGATGGACATGGCTCTCTTCAACAATGAAATGTTTCAAACCACTTCCAATTGTTCAGTGAAGAAAGCCATATACACCCAGAGAGAGGGATATGAAATGTGGACCACAACATAACATTTTCATGCTCTCTATTGATGTTTGCTTGCATTGTGTTTCCTTTCTCTGATGTTTTTTTTTTCTTTTCTTTTTTTTGTAGGTACGATTGTTCTTGTACAACAACATTAGTGTGGAAATATGTATACATATATTCGATTTGTCAAATATTTTAACATAATTAACATGTAGTGGATTTCCTGCCACTTAGGGGAGGGGTGGGTACTAAGGGGGGAAAATTTGTAACAGAAAGGTTTGTAACGGTCAATGTTGAACAATTACTCATACATATGTTTTGCAAATAAAAAGCTTTAATAAAGAAAAAAAGGAAATGCAGAAAAAAAATTGTAACTAAAATTTTCCCCTAGGTTTGTACTTCCTTTTAATCTTGTTTCAGTTTATGGAAAACCTTTTTTTTAATTATTTTATTATTTTATTTGCATAACATATGTGTGGGTAATTCTTCAACAATAACCCTTATATAGCTTTCTGTTACAAATTTTCCCCCCAACTCCCCACTACTCCCCTAGATGGTAGGATATCCACTACATGTTAATTATGTTAAAATATTGGCAAATCAAATATATGTATACATATTTCCAAACTTATCATTGTTGTGCAAGAAAAATCTTATCTACACAAACAATATATCAGATAAAGGAAACATAATGTAAGCAAACATCAATCAAGGAGTAT
>JAJPUD010025205.1:0-17858 GCA_023553655.1 Myrmecobius fasciatus | reverse complement strand
TCTCTCTCTCTCTCTCTCTCTCTCTCTCTCTCTCTCTCTCTCTCTCTGTCTCTGTCTCTCCCCTTCTCCCTCTGTTTAGCCTCAGGACACTTGGAATACACAAAGACTCCTCTGTCCCTTGCTCCGTTGGAGTCACATGCTTTCACTCTTAACCTCAGTGCTTTCAAATTAAACATCCACCCTCAGTGGCCCCAAATGACCCTGTTTATATCTGCCAAGCCAACTCCAAATAGCAACAATAGTGAAAACTCCTGTCAGTTAAAGACTTTTGGCTTTTGATAAATGGATAACAAATCTTCCCTCTGCATAACTTGAAGACTTTGAGAATTATGGGAAGCAACTCTGGGGGATAAACACTCTTGCTACTGATGGTAGTCAGCCTTCGATGCTTTTTCTGTTTCCAGTGCCTCATTTGGTGGAACCCAGATGCCTGGTATAGAGGCTACAGGAAACAAAGCAGGTAGTGGGCAAGATCTTAACCATGAAGGAGGAAACTGTTCTAAATTTCACTAAGTCAATCAAAAAGCATTTATTAAGCTCAACTATGGGTCAGACAATCTGCCTTAGCCCTGGGGGTACAAACAAAGGCAAAAACAGAGTTCCTACCCTCAAGAAGTTCAAATCTAAAATGTAAGCTAAAGGAACTTAATCCAGTTAGATCTGGTAAGGACTTGTTAAATTTAAACCCTTGAGGTGAATGTTTGCTGTTCTCATATATGAGGGGAATAATAAAAGCATCTACCTCACAAGGTTGTCAGGATCAAATTAAGTGCTTAAACTTAGATATAGATATTCAAGCATTCACATTTATGTTTTAAAATATATATGTTAAAACATAAATATTATATGTAGTAGAAATACAAATGTATATACACAGAGATATATATGTATATATTCTGAAAAATTCCAGTTGAGAGGCTCAGAGCTGATCCAGATAGTCTAAGATGGGAGTTCTTAACCTGAGGTCCATGGACAGATTACAGGGGACCCCATCAACCTGGTTGAGAAAAAAACCCATTACCTTTATTTTCACTAAGTTCTAACTAAAAAATCAAGCATTTCCTTCCATTATGAAGTTAAAAAAACCACCCTCAACACAACATGATTCTGAGAAGGGGACCATTGGCTCCACCGGGCTGCCAGAGGGGTCTGTGACACAAAAAAGGTTAAGACCCTCTGTCTAGGGCAAGGGGAATGGGTTTTCTCAGCTTTTCCCCAAGGAGACCCCCTTTCTTTCAGACTATGCATAATCCCATAGCCCATGTGAACCATGAAGGAAAAAAGGCTTCCTCCAATTGTTTTCCCCTTGACCATAGAGGGAGGAACAGAAGGGGAAATATCAGAACCTTACAGTTCTTGGCTAGGAAGTTCTATTCTAAGCCCACGATGGTCCATGTATGATGGCACTCTAAGTTCCAGAAAGGCAGGAAGTGTATCTTAGCTAAATTTTCTTTCTCACCTAGACCTCAGCTCAGTGCTTGCTACACAGTAGATCCTTAATAAATATTTGTTGGGTTCATTGGATGGCAGTGTATATAGCCTAGAGAGAGATTGCTAGGACCAAGATTGGGTTATATCTCACCTCTCACTATAAATCCATCCCTGGCCTTTCAGTAGAGAAAATTGGTTTTTGATCCCAAGTTTGCAAGTAAAACTTCTCATTTGGAAAGGACCCCATCCATTCCTCCCATAATGACAGAGAGCCAGGTCAGTGTGGAGAAAATTTAGAATATTCAATTGTAAGGTTGCTGCTTGACCCATAGTGAGCATTTAATAAATGGTTGTTGATTGACTGATACCCAGGGGAAATTCCCCTACTTCTGTTTCTGGGATATAGTGCATGCAGGAATCAAAACTTAATAAACACTGGGGCTTTTTCATTCTAAGAAGATACATTCATTTTCATGTCTGGGGCTATTTAGGCTTCTGCTCTTAGCATCATAGGTATAAAAGTGAAAGGGACCTCAGAAGTTAGGTGATCTGACTTGAAGCAGAAGTTAGGTCACACAAGTCTTAAATCTTAAAGCCTGGTTTTAAGTACCAGGGTTGAGATTTGAACTGAGGTCCTCTGATTCTAAATTCAGGGCTTTTTTTCATTTTACTAAGGTGTCTCTGTTTGTCCTGGCCATGTTTAAGAGAATCATAAGAGTTATATTGGAGTGAGAGTTGGAATAAACCTCACAAATCTTCTTCGGTTGGAAGAATTAGTATCTCAGAAGCGGAGTTCTGGATGTACATAGACCAGATTCTATCTTGGGAGCTTCTTTAACAATCATATTCTCTTTGTACATATCCCTACTAAGAAGTTCCTCTGGAAACATAGGTCTCCAAAACAAGAAAAAGGCCCTTTCCTTCCTACATAAGCATATAGGCTAGGTAACATGAACTATAGAACTATAGAACAGAATTTATTCAATTTGAGAAAGAAAATACAAAAAGACTTGTCCTTGATTGAAAAGTTGGGACAATGCCTCTCTTTCCAGCAAGTCTCACCTTCCCAGAAACCAGCATGCTACCAGATTTACACTTTCCTTCCTTGACATTCAAAAAAAACCTTGGAGTTAACCAGAAAGACAAGCAATTTCTTGATTGCCCTTGGCAAGTCCCATCTTTCTAAGAATCTGAAAGGTCATCCAGAATAAGATTACTACCAAGGGCTGGCCTTCCCACCAACCCTCTGAGAGAAAAGTATTCAGGAAAATGGAAATGGATCCTTCACACACCTTCTCCTCTCTCCCACTACTTCGCCTCTCCCCCACCTTTCTAGTTCATATCTTACAATTCCAAGAAGGGTTTAATTTACTCCCCATTGCCAATCATCAGCTCCAGCTCCTAATTAGTTTAGGAACTACTCTACTTGGTCTTCTTCATCAGATGCTGGATATTTGATCTATTTATTATCTTCTAGAGTTTGCATAGATGTGTAGGTCTTCCTCCAGTGAACCAAGTCATTGTCTTTTTGTAGGCTGATTTTTTTTTTCTATTTCTCTATTCTTTAGTGTGCAGCCTCTATTTCTTATGCAGTCAGTCCCTTTTTTAAAGGCTAGTCTCAAGATTATATGAACTTCTTGTTGTTTAGTCATTTCAGTGGCGTCCTATTCTTTGTGACCCCATTTGGGGTTTTTATGGCAAAAATACTGGCGTGGTTTGCCATTTCCTTCTCCAAATCATTTTACAGATAAGGAAACTGAGGCAAACAGGGTTAAGTGACTTGTCTAGAGTTAAGTATCTGAGGCTAGATTAGAACTCAAAGAGCTGACTAGTCTTGATTTAACACACTGCCCTCTAGCTGCCTGTTATAAGAACTAATCATAGGTAGGAAAAACACATAAGACTAAGGTGTGCTGCCTACTTCTGTCCTAGACACTCTCCACCTATCCCTTTTCTGACACCTTCCATATAAGAATCTTTTGTGTTGAAAATTTCAACAGCAGCATCTCCTGACATATGTCTGGTATCTCCTTGCCTTCAACATTAAAAGCAGGTGACTTCATTTGGGATCTTTGTGATAAAAATACTGGAGTGGTTTGCCATTTCTTTCTCATTTTATAGATGAGGAAACTAAGGCAAACAGAATGAAGTGATTTGCCCAAGGTCACACAGCTAGTATGCATCTGAGGTCTGATTTGAACTCAGGTCTTCCTGACTCCATGCCTGCTGTTCTAGGCTATAAAGCAAAGGAAGAGATAGTAGCATGAAAATTCTTATTTCAAAGTAAAATTGTTTATAATTATTTGCATTTAAAGTATATTTGCATAGATTAGAGAAACTATAATTTTAAATTATAATTTTAATTATAATAAGTTATAATAATTAAATTATAATTTTAAAAATTGGATCAATCAACTCTCCTGGTGTTTCTAGTTACTTTAATAAGAACCAAATCAATTTTTTTGTTTCCCACATTACACTGTTGATTCTGATTGAATTTGGTTCTATGAAAATACTCTGATCCTTTTCAGATAAATTGCCATCTAATCTTGCCTCCCCATTCAGAATTTGTGAAGTAAATTTAAAATAAGATAAATGAATAAAAATAATAAAACCAAAATTTATAAATAAAATGCGTTCATCCCAATGCAATTTCATCTTTTTAAATTCAGCCTGTTGTCCTAGCAAGAACTTTCTGGACCATCATCTAGTGTGCTAGTTACCTTCTTTGTGGTATCTTCAATTTGATAAGCCAATTATCTGTCTATCCATCCACCTATTTATCTGTTCATCCATGTATCATTTACCTATCTATCCATTCATCCTTCTATCTATTCTATCTCTCTCTTTTTATCTATTTATCTATTCATCCATCTATCCTTTATACATTTATCCTTCTCTGTCCATCTGTCTATCTCTTTTTATCTGTCTGTCTATCCATCTATCCATCCATCCATCTATTTATCATCTATCATCCATTTATCTATCTATTCATCCATCATCTATCATCACCTATCATTTATCAATCATCTATCTATCTGTCTATCTATCTACCTATCCAGCTGTCTGCCTTTTTCTATCTATCTCTCTGTCTCTGTCTCTGTCTCTCCATCTTCAAATTCATTGATTACAAATGTTGAATCTACAGAACCAAAGACACATCCCCAGAACACACTTCCCTCTTCTCCTCACCTCCCACCAAATTGGCACCAAACCCTTAATTAATTAATTTAAATCCATTAGATTGTAAACTCTTTGAAGGCAGGGACTATCTTTTGCCTCTTTTTGTATCCTCAGATCTTAGCACTATTTCCGACACATAGTATATATAACAACAGTCATAATAGCCAACATTTGTATAGTACTTGCTGTGTCAGGCACTGTGCTTTTTTTTTTTTTTTAAACAAATGTCACCTCATTCGATAATAGATGTTTAATAAATATTAATGACTGAATGAGTGATTAACGATTACTTTTGATTCTGGCCATTCTCCACCAGTACCAAATTCATGTAATTGTATGTTTTTCTAGTTTATGTGTCTCTATTTTCTTTATCATGATGATATGAAATGTTTCATTGAATACTTTGTTAAATTATATATAAATTATATGCATAACATTCCTTAATCCACTACTTTAGTAACCTTCATTTAGTAGTTTTAGTACCTACCTCTCAGGGTTTTATGAGATTTAAATGAGATGGTACTATTTGGAAAGTGCTTTTGTTGTTGTTATTAAATTGTTTCAGTCAGTCTGACTGTTCATGATCCCATTTAGGGTTTCCTGACAGAGATATTGAAATACTTTGCTATTTCCTTCTACAGCTTATTTTACAGTTGAGGAAACTGAGACAAAGGGAATTAAAGTGACTTGCTCAGGGTCACGTAGCTAGTGAATGTCTGAGGCCAAATTTGAATTCAAGAATGTGAGTCTTCCTGATTCCAAGCCTAATGCTTTGTGTCACACATTTGCCCATTTTCTAATCGATGAATACTTTCTTAGTTTTGTACTCATTAATTGAGATCTCTCTACTATTGACTCTCAGATATGTACATCTAGCCTGTCTCTCTCGAGTACCAGTTCTATATCATGAATTGCTTAGTGGACAATTTGGCCATTATAGCACATTTGTTCCACATAAATAATGCTTTATCTGTCTTTTTTGTGACTTTGCATTCATGATCCCCCTTATTTAGACTTTACTTGCTCCTCATATCTGCACCTTGGAATTCCAGATTTCCTTCACAACTTAGCCCAAGTGGCAGTTAGGTGGCATAGTGGATAGAATACCAGTCCTGGAATCTGGAGGACCTGAGTTCAGCCTCCAACATGTACTAGCTATGTGATCCCAATCCTGATTGCCTCAAAAAAAAAAAAAAAAAAAAAGACAGCCCAAATTCTACAGGAAACTTTACCTGACATCACTGCCCCTACTTCCTAGCTACTTCTGTGTTCCCTCCCAAAATTGCTTTGCATTTGTTTTGTAAAACTTATGTATATATATATATATATATGTATATATGTATGTATACATTTATCTATTATATATATGCATATATATCCATGTTCTTCCCTCCTTCTTCCCATCTCTTCATCGCCCCATTTGAATATGAACTCCATGAGGGAAGGAACTTTTCCCACTTATCTTTGAATTTCAGTACTTTATGTAGTGCCCAGAACCTAGTAAGCCTAGTAAGTAAACATAATAAGTACTTGATTTCAGTTTTTCAAGCAGTGATGTGTCTCCAAGTTTCCCTAAACTAATTTTATAAGTAAAATTTCAGTAATGCCGGATCAAATACTATGGCTCAATCTAAATTTGGAGTAGCTCCTGTGCTCTCTTCTCTGCTTCCACATATCATTTCTCTTAAATATACTCTCTTGTCTATTTGATGTTGCTCATGACTTCTGGACTTAGAAGTACACCTTTTTGCTTTGCTCCTGCTCACAGCTTCCCCCTCAAAGCATTTGCATCATTGTTTTTACTAAGCATGTGTCAGTCTCACCCTTTGGAAATTCCCACACTCAGTCTTCTTCCTTTTTCTAGACAAGAAGTGATATTTGTTTACTATTTCCCTGTGCCTTCTCTGCTCCCTATCCCCCTGGGTGTTTGTTGCTCCCTGGACAAATGTTATTCTCTTTTTCTCTCTCCAGAGCATTTTCAAGTTCCACGAACTTTATCTGGTTTTCTTGGTTCTTTTCTCTTAGAAACTCCCATTGGAATCTCTCTAGAGTCTAGCCTTTTCCACTTTTCAGGATCTTGACCTTCTGTAATCTCAGCTTTGATTTCTGGAAGCCTATTAGTCTTTCTTTTTTTTTTTGCTTTTTGCTGAGGCAATTGAGGTTAAGTGACTTGCCCAGGATCACACAGCTAGGGAATGTTAAGTGTCTGAGACTAGATTTGAACTCAGTTCCTCCTGAATCCAGGGCTGGTGCTCTATCCACTGCACCACCTAGCTGCCCCGTGCCTATTAGTCTTTCAAGAAGCCCAAGGATCCCTATTCTGTTCCTGCCCCCACCTCTCTCTGTCTCTGTCTCTGTCTCTCCCTCCCTCCCCCCCGCCTCTTTTCCTCTCCCTCCTTTTCTCTCTCTTCCTCTCTCTCTCTCTGTCTCTCTCTGTCTCTCTCTCTGTCTCTGTCTGTCTCTATCTCTGTCTCTATCTCTCTCTGTCTCTATCTCTCTGTCTCTGTCTCTCTGTCTCTGTCTCTCTATCTCTCTCTGTCTGTCTCTATCTCTCTGTCTCTGTCTGTCTCTGTCTCTGTTTCTGTCTCTCCCTCCCTCTCTTTCTCTCTCTCTCTCTTCCTCTCCCTCTCTCTGTGTTTCAGCCAGTCCATGTCATTTGGGGCACTGAACAATGATTTTCCTCTGCCTGATTTCAGGGCTGACTCTCAAAAGGTGTAGGATCAGGTTTAAGCCTGTCAATCAAATGGGCCCAACAAATAGTGAAAAGTTGGGCCAACTATTCCTGGGAGCAGAAGGCAAAGGGACATTTGCCTCCAAAGCCTGAGGATAAATCTGCGTTTTTCAAACTTTCAGAGCAAGGATGTAGGAGATCAGGGGAAAAGGAACAGGTGCTGGTCATTTCCCAGCACTTATTGAACATTCATTATGTAGATACTTTGGAACAGGAAGTTGGACACATGCAAAAGAAACCAAAGGAGAGGGGGTTAAAATTGGAATATGGACGGTATTGCACAATGCTAATACCTTGAGAGAAATGGAAAACTCTGAAACTTTTTGCAACTTTAACTGGAGTATCTGTACAGGAGCTCTGAGGGGCTTGGAGTGCACAGGAGCCTCTTCGGGATAGGGGTCCAGAGACTATGGCCCCATTCACTAAGCTAAGCTTCATAGTCAAGAATGCAGCTGGCTGAGAAAATCCCATAATGCCAGTCTTGGCAGATCCTGCCCCATTCACTGCTTCCAGGAACACAGAATCTAGGGCAGGAAAGGGATCTTAGGGATCATTGAGTCCAACAACGGCTCCCCCCAACCCCACCCCTGCTCATTTTACAGATAAGAACACCAAAGCCCAAGGCCACACTAGGCGAATATTGCAGAGTGCATTCCAACCCAGATTAGAAGCAGTGGGGCAATAACAAGAGCGCTGGGTTTGGGGTTAGAGGACCTGGATTTGAATCCCAAATCTTTCTCTCCTGTGTGGTCATGAGCAAGGCACTTATTTTCTCTGTGCTCTCTGTACAGTGAAGCCCATGAACTTTGGACTCCAAATCAATACTCTCCCCCTGCACCATTCTTTAGCCTCTGATAACCTGGAATGGGTCCAAAGTCAAATATGGATCATTCACAGGGCTAAGGATCACAGCTGATAATCCTGACTTCTTGTGTTATTAGTCTCATCAGAGCATCCTTTGTAATTTTTTTTTTTTTTTTGCTTTTTGCTGAGACAATTGGGGTTAAGTGACTTGCCCAGGGTCACACAGCTAGGAAGTGTCTGAGACCAGATTTGAACTCAGGTCCTCCTGACTTCAGGGCTGGTGCTCTATCCACTGAGCCACCTAGCTGCCTGCATCTTTTGTAATTTAAAGGTCCTTTGCCTTCACTTTGGATAGTTCCAGGGATGAACCTCCCAGCCTTTAATCTTTCTTTTCTCCAACAAACAGGAACTCTAATTTCTTTAAAGCATATAAGTCAGGAATCAACAGAGAAAGCTGCTCCTTTTGTGCTCATCTTGAAGAAAGAGCCAAAGAGAACAATATTAGAGGCACCGAGATGGCACAGTGGCTAGAGTGATAGACTGGAGTTAGGGCGACTTGAGTATATATCTCATCTTGGATAATCACTAGTTGGGTGAACCAGGGCAAGTCACTTAACTGCTGCCTGTTTCAGTTTCCTTATTTGTAAATTTGGGGTGATAATATCACTTATCTCCCAAAACAGTTGGAAGGATGAGATAATATTTGTACAATGCTTTGCATTTTAAAGTACTATATAAATGTAGCTATGATTGCTTTTTTAAGAGTTGGTAGTTTTAGAATTTAACCCTACTGAGCTAGGTGAAAAAAAAAAAACCCACCAAAAGAACCAGTGATTCTGTAGTAAAATTCAATTGCATTTTTAAAAATGGTACAGTTCTTCTGCATAGAGGTGTTCCCCTGCTTCAATAGGTAAATCTTTGGGGACGGCAAGCAGGAGAATAGAAGGACACTTATTCCAAACTAAAGATTAAGCTTGAAAACAGGCTTTGTTGGATCACTGTTTGCTTGTTTTCTATTGTTGCTTATTTCTAGCAACTGTTTATATCTGAGAAATCAGAGAATCTAGGGCTAGTCAGACTGGAGAGACTCTAAGAGAAGGTAGTATAGATGGCTTGGGAATGGGACAGGTGAGAGGCCCATAGTTAGGCTGGATGTGAATCTTAACAAAGCCAAGTGAAAGACTTGGAAGGAAAATGCTGAATAAGGGAGGGCCAAATAGCAGCATTCTATTGGGGGGTGGCTGCTAATCAGCTTTTGCTTCAAGCCTAACAAAGAACACTAATGGAGGTTGGGTGAGTGAGATTGGCTTGGATGGAGGACTCAGGAGCTTTCTTATAATTAGGTCAAGAAGAGGTAAGATGAGTCCATTCTAGATCAGGATTAAAACAAAGAAGAGGAAAGATTTTGGAGAAAGCTTCCAACCTCTCCCATGGAGGACCTTTTAGGTTCTTTGAGAAAAGAAAAAATTTCTAACAAATTTTAGGGCATTTCTTCCATGGGGTTCTCTTTACTTTTAGAGACTAGCTATATTAGCAAACATGATATTATTTTACAATTTTATTTTCTTACAATAATAAAATAACTTTAGATCTGTGAACAAAATAAAATTAATGTTTTCATTCACGGTCCTCCTCTCCTCTCCTCCCCAAACCTCACCCCACTTAAAAAAAAAAAGAGGAAAACAGGGTTTCTTCATAGTTCAAAATTTTCGGAAATTTTAAATTTCTAGACCAAACAAGTATAATTTCTCATACCTAGTCATAGTAGGAATGTCCTTAATCCTTTGGTTATTGAAACTCTTTTTTTAAAATTTTATTTGCATAACATATGTGTGGGTAATTCTTCAACAATAACCCTTACATAGCTTTCTGTTACAAATTTTTCCCCCCAACTCCCCACCCCTCCCCTAGATGGCAGGATATCCACTACATGTTAATTATGTTAAAATATTGGCAAATCAAATATATGTATACATATTTCCAAACTTATTGTTGTGCAAGAAAAATCTTATCTACACAAACGATATATCAGAGAAAGGAAACACAATGTAAGTAGACATCAATCAAGGAGTATGAGAATGTTATGTTGTGGTCCACATTTCACATCCCTCTCTCTGGGTGTATATGGCTTTCTTCATCACTGAACAATTGGAGGTGGTTTGAAACATTTCATTGTTGAAGAGAGCCATGTCCATCAGAATTGATCATCATATAGCATTGTTGTTGCCGTGTATAATGATCTCCTGGTTCTGCTCATTTCACTCAGCATCAGTTCATGTAAGTTTCTCCAGGCCTCTCTGAAATCATCTTGCTGGTCATTTCTTACAGAACAATAGTATTCCATAATATTCATATACCATAATTTATTCAGCCATTCTCCAATTGAAGGGCATCTATTCAATTTCCAGTTTCTAGCCACTACAAAAAGGGCTGCCACAAACATTCTTGCACAAGTGGGGCCTTTTCCTTCCTTTATGATTTCTTTGGGATATAAGCCCAATAGAAATGCTGCTGGGTCAAAGGGTATGCACAGTTTGATAACTTTTTGAGCATAGCTCCAAATTGTTCTCCAGAATGGCTGTATCAGTTCACAGCTCCACCAACAATGCATCAGTGTCCCAGCCCTCCCACATCCCCTCCAACATTCATCATTAACTTTTCCTGTCATTTTAGCCAATCTGACAGGTGTGAAGTGGTACCTCAGGGTTGTCTTGATTTGCATTTCTCTGATCAATAGTGATTTGGAGCACCTTTTATTGAAACTCTTTATATTGTTTTCTGACTAATGTTCTCCTTTATCATCCCTATGAGTGATAGGCATACTGAAGTTCCTCTGGGTATGCTATTACTTTCTGTATGTGGTTGTAACAAAGAAGTAGATGGAATGGTTTCTGTCCTTGAGGACAGCAAGGAAAACTGAGATGCAGAGAGAGAAACTGAGGCTACATCCTTCCTAGGGAGTCAAGGATTTTTAAATTTTTTTTTTACATTTAAAAAATTGTTATATTTTGTCTTTATATCCCAAACATTTCCCAATGTGCCCCTATTTCTCCCTCTCCCCTTCCAGGATATCCAACCCTCATAATAAAGAATAAAAAAAAAGAGAGAAATAGTAAGGTCAGTATCACTGGGTTATAGGGTTTGTTGTTCACTTATTTCAGTCATTTTAAATTCTTTTAGGATTTTTTCAGCAAAGATACTGGAGTGGTTTGGCATTTTATTTTCCAGCTTATTTTACAGATAAGGAAACTGAGGCAAACAGGGTAAAGTGTCTTGCCCAGGGTCACACAGCTATAAGTATCTGAGGTTGGATATGAACTTGATGAAACAGAAAACTAGAAAGATAGGAAGAGGCAAAGTTATAAATGGTTTTAAAGACCTCACAGAGAATTTTACATTTAATTCTGGAGGTAATAGGAAATCACTGGAATTTTTTTTTGAGTTGGTGGTGGTGGGGCAAGTGGTCAGATTTACACTTTGGAAAAATGATTTTGGCAGCTAAGCAAAGGATGAATTGGAATGGGGAGAGACCAACCAGATGCCATTAGAATAATCCTAATGTAGGGTAAAGACAGCCTGCATTAAAATGGTGCCAGTATGAGATAAAAGGGTAGGTTTTTCTAGAAATGAAAAGTTAAGTTGTGGAGGTAGAAATGATATTGACATCATGTGTAATGTCTTACACTTATTTTCCTCCATTTCTAAAGAAAAGGGATGGAGGTACCTTTTCTTTTGGGGGAAGGGAGATAAATTTGATCATTCTAATTCCACAGCATTTAACTATTTGTGACTATTTGGTGATTATTGTTTCCACTTATATTTTGTAGCCATTGTATATATTCTTTTTCTGATACTATTTGCTTTGCATCAATGCATATGAGCTTTCTCATGTTTCTCAGTATTTATCCTATTAACATTTTCTTACAATATAACATTTCATTATATTCATATACCACAATTTGTTTAGACATTTTCCAACTGATGTATATCTATTTTGTTTTCAATTCTTTGCTACTATAAAAAATGATGCTTTAAATATTTTGGCTCATATAGACGATTCTTTTCATCATTGATCTCTTTGGGGCATAAATTTAGTAACATGACCTCTGGAACAAAGTGTATGCACATTTTATTCACCTTCCTACCATGATTCAAAACTGCTTTCCAAAATGGTTGAACACATTCACAACTTCACCAATAGTTCATTAATGTGCTTGTCTTTCTACAATCCCTCCAGTAGTTACACATAACTAAATTTGTGACTTGAACTTAAATTAAAATTTTAATTTAATTAGAATTTTAAAATTCTAAATTGAAAATTCTTAATAAAATAATTCTGACTTTGGACAAATACTTCCCTTATTCTTGCTTCAGTTTTTCACTCTCTGAGTAACAGAGTCGACTATAATTGCTGGCATCCTCTCCAACCTCCATTTCTTGGTCTCCGGCTGTGAAAAATAAACCTTTGCAAACAATGAAAAATGAAAAATGAGAAAAAAATTTTCTCATATGTAACTAAGTATTTATAGTAATACCTATCTGTCTATCTGCCTGTCTGTCCATCCATCCATCCATCCATCCATCTCTCTGTCTATTTGTCTGTCTCTCTGCCTGTAATAGAGAATTGAAAACAAAATATATTTTCATCAAAAGGAGTGTCTAAACAACTTGTAAAATGTAAGAAATTCTTAATCTGAAGATCTGGACAAACCGGTACAGAATGAAGTTAAAAGAAGTGCACAAACAATATACAAAAATATTACAATAATGTAATTGGAAAGAACAAAATAGCTGAAACTACCTATAATACAATTATGAAGATCAAACTTATCTCTGAAGAAAAAAATAAGAAAATGTTCCTTCTTTCTTTGCAGAGGAGGGAATTCTGTGTGAAACACTGCATCTACCATCAGACATGTTGATGCATTTTAGTTTTGTAGAATTCTTTTTTTTATTCGTTATTCCATGGAAAAGTTCTCTGAGTAAGGAAAAGGGAGAGATGTATGTGGAAATGAATGAGTGGTAAAAAAAACAAAAAACAAAAAACAAACCCAACAACCATAAAAAGTAATTTAAAAAGAAAAAAAATAAGCTTCTACATCCTGTTCTGGGGACTCCCCAAATGGACAGCCATATCTGAGAGTATGCCTCAGGCTAACTCTAAAAGTCTCATTTGAATAGTCTGCCAGCCATAAGAACCAGGTGTCTCCCACTGAGCATCATTGTTTTCCTTCAAAGACCCTGACCTTCTTCATTTCCTGCATACCTCCATTGGGGGCAGAATAGATTAGGGACTATGGTCGTAGATGAATGGGCTGGTAGTTTCCCTCCTCAGTAGGGGGTTACTGTTTCCTCCTCCTGTCTCCTCCTTCCTGGATCTGAACTCCTGTTTTTTAAAAACATTGGCATAAACCACAAATCTGTGGGGCTGGTGGGGGAAGGGTGGTGAGGAGGAAGGATGTAAAAGCAGAGATGAACAGGCAACCTTTCCTTGTTCACCCTGTGGCCTAGAGACTGCCTGAGCCATAACTGGACTCCCTGGTGCCTGCTAACAAGATCATAGCATCCAGAGCTGGGACTTGGAAGATGTCTGGGGAGCTGATATGCCCCTTCTCAGAAGAAGGCTGTTTTAAAAAAAATTATAATTGAATGAAATACTAAATTTAAATAAAGATGCCATGTTTTTCCCATCCAAGTTCATGGACCCCCCTGAAGTCTGTCTATCACCTAAACTCATGTTCTGTGGATTTCAGAGTAGGAACCACTGGTCTAGCCCCCAGATTTTCAGACTGTGGGTTGCGACCTCATATGGATTCTCTTATGGGGAGGTGTCATGAAATTGTGATTTATTATCAGTAAAGTTTGATTTGTATATTTTTTATATATTTATATATTTTTTGTACATTATATATATATATATATATATATATATGTATGTATATATATACTGGGTCACATAAAAATTCTCAAGAGACCCAAGGAGTCTCTTCCTAGGTCAGACTTTGCCCACTAACCCTTTCTTAATCTCTGCACCCCTTTATCCCAGGTTCCTCGGCCCAGTTCTGTGAGCTCTCCTCCAGCCTCTCTCCATAGTGCTCTCCCTCCCCTCCTCCCCCTGCCCCAAGTGCTGCTTGCTCTGCTTTTCTAAGGCCCCTATTTGGACTCTGGCCTACCCCTGCCCTGGCCTGCCCTCCCCTTTGCCCACCCCCTCCTAGCACATACAGACTGTCCAGCCCTGGAGTAAATAAACAGCCAGGCAGGGACCCAGACAATGGGCCTTGGCGAGGAGTTAATCAGCTCGGCCTCTCGCATTAGCCGAGTGTGACTGGAGCTGGCAGGGGGCCCTGGCCCGGCGCCAGCAGTGATTATGACTAGACGGAGCCAGTGCAGACTTGGCACAGAGCAGACTCCACAGCTGGGGGATTAGGTAACACGGGCCGCCCTCTGATAGGAGTGACCGCTGCTTCTGGGCTCATGGGCTGGGGCAAGAGAGCTCTGTCCCCAGCCCCCTGCCCTGCTCTTTGGATGCCCTTCCTGGCTAGGGAGGCAAGATTACAGAATGGGGGGCAGTGCCAGGAGGAGGCATCCCTGACCTTTCTGGCACAGAATGATGCTGCCAAGGAAGGCTGGAGATGTGGGTACTAAGAGCTTGTCTGTCTCTGTCCATTCCTCTGACCTTTAAAGTAGAGGTATGGACATTCCTCATTCTCTCGGTTCCTATTAATCCTGTTAATTCTAATTCCTCAAATTCAAGCCTATTTTAGATACTTTATTGAAAACTCTACCTGCCTTTTGTACATGGCCAATGTGAGAAATTTGTTTTAATTAATGATGAATATTTGCTATGAGGATTTCTTTTTCTTTTCTTTTCCAAGAGGAGAGGTAGAAGAAGAGAAAACTTATGTTTGTTCATTGAAAAATTAAAAAAAAAATCACCTGCCACAGTAATGGTGAAGGCTGAAATCTATTTACACTTGGATTTTTTCCAAAAGCCAAAGAAAGCAACATGGAAAGTATGGGGTGAGATAAGACCATATTCCATTCTGAAATGCCAGTCTAAACTCAGGATTCCCACCATTGACGTATTTTATTTTTACAAAAACATCTTTTATATTGAAGAATAAAAAAATAAAGAGGGAGAAAAAGCAGTTCCCCAAATCTAACATATCAGCCCATTGTGACATCTAGAGTGCCCTCCCTGCTGCTACAAAGGAAGAAGAGACATTTTCTCATCTCTGCTTCAGGACAAGTTTGGCTATCATAATTTAGAAAAAATTTAATAGTATTTAATTTTTCTGAATACATGCAAAGACATTTTTCAACATTCACCTTTGCAAAACCTTTTGTTTCAAATTTTTTTTCTTCTCTCCCCCTTCCCTCACCTCCTCCCAGAGCATCAAGCAATCTGACATAGGTTAAACATGTGCAATTCTTCTAAACATTTCTTCAAATTCATCATGCCGCGCAAGAAAAATCACAAAGGGAAGAAAAAACACAAGAAAGAAAAAAGAGCAAATCAGCAACAACAAAAGGTGAAAATATTATATTGTGATCCACATTCAGTCTCCATAGTTCTCTCTCTGGATATGGATGGCACTTTCCACCACAAGTCTATTGAAATTGCCTTGAATCACCTCATTGTTGAAAAGATTGGCTATCATATTTGCACTTTCACTTTTCCCTCCATGCATTTGGATTTTTAAAACTTAAAATTTAAAATGAAATTTTATTGAGATCTGTTATTTGTGCATTATATTTTCCCCAGCAGCTAAGTAGCACAATGGATACAGTGCTGGACTTAGAATCAGGAAGATTTGTACTCAACTCTGGCCTCAGACACTTAATGACTGTGTGACCCTGGGCAAGTCATTAACTCTGCTTTAGTTTCCTCCTCTATAAAATGAATTGAAGAAGGAAATGGCAAACCAATCTAGTATCTTTGCCAAGAAAACCCCAAATGGGACCATGGAGAGACAGACACAATTGAACATCCATCCATTCATCCAACCATATTTTCTCCATATATCATCTCTTACCTTATAGCAAAGAACTTAAAATGGGGAGAGGCAGGTTTAGCAAAAACTAATCAACCCATTGAAAAAATGACATTGTATAAAATATTGTACACCTGTAGTTTTCCATATTGGCCAAAATGTAGAGAAAAGTGACTTTTCATATCTCTTTCCACTGTATATTTATGAAATGTTGCATTCAGGTTGTAATGGACTGTGTAGGGTCAACATCAATTCAAACATTGCTCTGACCCACTTCCCCCCCCCCCCCCCGCCACTTTTAACCTTCTCCTCCCCCAGTCTGCCATAAATTGTTTATGTAACATTATATTAATGAAAAGGAAATATTTGCTTAAAATAGAAATCCAAGGTAAAACATGAAAAGCTATCAAGTAACCATTTGATATAACACTTTAAAACACTTTCCCCAAAGTTTAGCTTCCCCAAACACCCAAATCTTTTTTATAGGTTAAATATATATAATTCTTTTAACCATGTTACCATATTTGTCATGTTGTGCAAGAAAAATCACACCAAAAGGGAAAAAAAACATGAGAAAGAAAGAAACAAACAAAAAGTGAAAATGCTATGCTTCAATCTATATTGTTTCCATAGTTCTCTCTCTGGACACGGATGGCATTTCCCACCCCAAGTCTATTGGAATTGCCACATTATTGAGAAGAGCCAGGTCCCTCACAGTTGATCATCACATAATCTTGTTACTGCAAACACCCGAATCTTATAAAATAGGCTTCTCTTCCTGGGGATGGGCAGAAGTCTAGAAAATGACAGTCAACTGAGAACAGTTGGAATAATTTCTCTTTACCTGGGGTACACTCTCTAGCTTCATTCTTCAAAGCTATTTTCATAGGATGGTTGAAAATGATGGGGCTGACATCAGTTGGGGAATGGCTGAATAAGTTATGTTATATGAATATAATGTAATATTATTGTTCTATAAGAAATGATGAACAGGCTGATTTCAGAAAAGCCTGGAAAGACTTATTGATGCTGAGTGAGCAGAATCAAAAGAACATGATAGCAACAAGACTGTGATGATCAACTGTGGTGGATTTGTCTCTTTTCACCAATGAGGTGATTTCAGGCAGTTCCAATAGACTTGGGATGGAAAGACCGTTCACATCCAGGGAGAGAACTATGGAGACTGAATGTGGATCAAAATATAATATTTTCATCTTTTGTTACTGTTTGCTTGTTTTTTTTCTTTTTCATGTTATTTCTTTTTGATCTGATTTTTTTGTACTGCATGATTGAATATAGAAACATGTTTAGAAGAAGTGCACATGTTTAACCTATATTGGATTGTTTCCTGTCTAAGGAAGGGGAGAAGAGGGGAAAAGAGAAAACATTGGATCACAAGGTTTTGCCAAGGTGAATATTGAAAAGTATCTTTAAATATATTTGAAAAAATAAAAAGCTATTTTAAAAAGGAAAAAATAAATAAAATGCTAAAGAAAAAAAAGAAAATGATGGGGCTGAAACCCAGACCTGGGTTTAGAAAAGTCTTTGTCTCCTCACTTTCACCTGAAACTAACGAATAAATAAACAAGTTGATTCTAGGGCTGTTATATTTAGTTAAAAGCTCCCGAGATATTAGATATTTTAGGGAGAGGGAATTATTTCAGGAATTGAAGTCTAATGCTTTAAAAGAGGACCCCTGGATTCTAATGCTGAGG
>JAJPUD010025204.1:0-17858 GCA_023553655.1 Myrmecobius fasciatus | reverse complement strand
TCTCTTTGTATCACTTGCTGCTGGATTTTACTGATAATATATAAAAATGCTGGTAATTTTTATGGTTTTATATTGCATCCTGCAACTTTGCAAAAGTTGTGAATTGTTTCTAGTAGTTTTTTTTTTTTATTCTCTAGGCTTCTATAAGAATAAAATCATATCATCTGCAAAGAGTAATAATTTGGTTTCCTGATTACCTACTCTAATTCCTTTAATCTCTTTTTCTTTTCTCATTGCCGAAGCTAACATTTCAAATACAGTATTGAATAGCAATGTTGATAGTGTGCAACTGTGTTTCACCCCTGATCTTATAGGAATAGTTCTAGTTTGTCCCCATTGCATATGATGCTTGCTGATGGTTTTAAATACATGCTATTTTAAAGAAAAATTTTCCTGTAGTCTCTTCTGTTTTTCATAGGAATGGGTGCTGGATTTTATCAAATGTTTTTTCTGCATCTATTCAGATAAACATATAATTTTTTTAGTGTGATATTTGATATAGTCAATTATGCTAATAGTTTTCCTAATATTGAACTGAGCCCTGCATTCCTAGCATAAATCCTACTTGGTCATGATATATCATCTTAGGAATGAGTTTCTGTAATATCTTTACTAATATTTTATTTAATACTTTAGTGTCAATAATCATTAGGGATATTAGTCTATAGTTTTCTTTCTCTGTTTTGACCCTATCTGGTTTAGGTATCAGCACGATTTCTGTATCATAAAAGGAGTTTGCTGGTAGTACTTCTTCCCCTATTTTTTCAAATAGTTTATATAGTATTGGAATTAATTGTTCTTTAAATGTTTGGTAGAATTCACATGTAAGTCCATCTGGCCCTGGAGATTTTTTCTTAAGAAGTTGATTTATAGCTTATTCTATTTCTTTTTCAAATTGGGACTATTTAGATAATTTAGTTTCTCTTCCCTTAACTTGGACAATTGATATTTTTGTAGATATCTCTGCATTTCACTTAAATTATCAAATTTTTTGTTATATAGTTGGGCAAAATAATTCTAATTATTTTTTTAAATTTCCTCTTCATTGTTGAAAAGTTTTCCCTTTTTATTTTTGAAACTAACAATTTGATTTTTTTCTTTCCTTTTTCTGTTCAAATTACCTAAAGATTTATCTATTTTGTTGTTTTTTTCATAAACTCTTAGTTTTATTTATTAATTCAATAGTTTTCTTACTTTCAATTTTATGAATCTCCCCTTTTATTTAAAAATTTAAAAATTTGTCATTTAATTGTTTTTTTTTAATTTGTTCTTTTCCCAGCTTTTTTAGTTATAAGCCCAATTCATTGATCTTCTCTTTATCTTATTTTATGCAAGTAAGCATCTAGAGATAGAAAATTTCCCCTACTAACAACTTTGGCTGCATCCCACAAATTTTGGTATGTTGTCTCATTATTGTCATTCTCTTGAATGTTATCAATTGTATTTATGATTTGTTATCTCACCCATTCATTCTTTAGGATTAGATTACTTAGTTTCTAATTAATCTGGAAAGTCTTTGGAATGTATTAAGTTAGGGTGGTAACATGATTGGCCCTGAGTTTTAGGAAAATCACTTTAGTAGTTGAATGAAGAATGGATTTTAGTGAGTAGAGATTTAAAGCAGATAGTCTTTTCAGTAGGCCATTGTAGAAAACAAGGGTTGTAGCAATGAGTTCTTGTAATAGAATGGTGGCAGTGTTAGAAAAGAAAAATGGGTGTATTCAAGAGGTATTGCAAAGGGAGAGCCACCAAGTTTTGGCCACATCTTCAAGCTCTCACAAATCTAAATAATAATCAAGAATTCCTATGAAAAATTTTTAAAAATTTTCTAAACAAGAATTGCAAAAGAGAAACATGAAATTTGCAGGGCAAATGGAAAACATGACTACCAGCAAAGCAAAGCTGGTGCAAAGAGGTAATGGCTCCTCTGAAAAAATCCTGGGATAATCAGATAATTCCAAAGTAGAAAATATAGGGCAGTATCAGTGGCATCAAGCTAAGTAGTACAATGGATAGAGTTTTTGGCCTGAAATCAGGCAGATCTGAGTTGAAATCTTTCCTTGGACATTTACAGGCTGGGTGACCTTGGAAAGTAATTTAACTTTAGTTTGACTGTTAGCTCAAATATAAAATAAAGATCATAACATATTGTGGCCAGGATAAAATAAAATATCTATAAAGCATTTAGCACAGTGCCTGGTACATAGTAAGTGATTATAGTGATTATTACATATTGTAGTGTGTTTTCTAAAGCCTGCACACTGGGGTGCCAAACTATACTGTCCATACTAGTTCTCTGAAGGATCTCAGAACCAGCCAGAGTCCTTGGTCTTAGTGGAGGAGTGGTGAGGCAGGGACAGTTGTCACTGCCCCCTGACATCTCAGGAAGGCCAAGAGCCCTTAGGGGAATAAGGGGAGCCAAAGCAGACATTTTTAGAAGGTTCCCTCTGGGCTGGAGGTTCTTATACCTCATCCAGTTTCCCCACTGTCTATGACCCTCTACATCACCTACAAGTTGTTAGAAAGGATATGGCTTTTTATTGGTGTTCTTATTCAGCTTATCAGTGCCATGGCAACTGGCAAGGAGTTTTGTAAGCAAAGCAAGTTATTCTAAATCAACACAGAAAAATTCTTCCCCAGAAGAAGCAACCAGGACAGATTCTCACATTAAGCAAAGATACAAACAAAAAACTTACAAATTCAGGACAGGAAGATGAGAGAGTCCTGAGATTATTAGAAATGTCTACCTTTTCTTGTTGTTTAGCTCTGTTTTGAGGTTCATGGCAATGGCTCCCTCCCTTCTTTTCCTGAAGAAGGCACTACAGCTGGTTCTGAGTTACCCTGGTACTATGCATTATGCTAAGTAGAAAAATGTTCTCAAAATACTCTCCCAAATCTTGAGGAACAACAGGATGACACATAGTCACTAGGTTACACTCTTTCTTTAAAGAAAATAAATATACAAAAGTCAACATAGCAATTCCTGCTCTATCAGAGGAGATAAAATGGATACTGAACCAATTGTCTGTAGTCTTTTACTTTGGATTTCCAAAGCAACCATGAGTTGTAAATATAATTAATTGCACATCCTGTGTTATTTGACATTTCATAGGAAAACCAATAAGGTATGTGCCTGAGTGCAAAAAATATCAACAGACAGATAAGTCATTGGCTTTTTGCTAGGTTTATATTGCTGTTTCTTACATTATGAAACAGGGAAACAGGAAATATTGGGGTTGGGAAGTGAAAAATTGCCTGCAAAGAGGCAAGGAAGGAAATGGGGCAAGATATGGATTCTGTCATATAAAAAGAACCTTAGAACTTGACAAATGATTTACAAATAGGATTACAGTGTTCACTGATATGGGATATTTAAATCTTAATTAAAGTTATTATTTTTGACTGATTCAACCTAAATTAAATGAAATGGAAACAAACAATTATTATGATGACTCACTAAGGATAAAATTATGTTTCTTGGAATTCTGGTGGTGAATTTCAACTTTGCATACAAATTTTATGTGGAAATCAAATCTTTTTACGTAGGGTGAATGAAATAATTTCAAATATTTTAGGTACAAGGAATACAAATTTAGGAAAAGAATATACTTTCATTCTCAGTTATGCATATTGGCCTTCGCAACTGATCTTGGAAAGACAAGAAAATAAGCATTCATTTTATGCTTATAAGAGTTTACTATTTAGTGAAAACTGTCACAAGTATGCTAAACCAAAGAAAGATAATTACCTTCCAAAGCTTACATTTCAAAGGGGGAAGACAGTACTTAAAAGAGAGCTAAAAAGCACTTTCTGGGGAGGGGAGCTGCATTGCCTGGGGGTATGATGCTAAAATCTAAAATGTAAAAAGGGAAGCTTAGAGGGGAATAAAGTTTGGTTAGCTCAGATTTCTCCTCAAATGGAGATCTAGGGAGGAACTCACCAAAAGTTAAAAAATTAAATTAAATTAAAAAAAAAAAAAAAAGGACTGGCATGACAAAAAAAAAATATTCCTGGATAAGGAGACCTTTACTTACTTTGTAAGGCTACAAAAGAAGCATGGTGACCAAGTCCAGAAAGTCTAAGTTAACAGAATCTTTATTATCTTATTTGGTAGTCATGATCTTGAGTCTTCCAATTAAAATGCAAAATTATTGTGATATTTCTTTATCATGGAGTCAAACTCTGGTTGACATAGCTAAAATTGTCTATGTAACACAAATGTACGTGTATTATATGTATATAAGCTCATTCTAACTTTTCACTTCATCACAGTTTCAAATCTTTTCTATATGCTCTTTGAAAAACACCAAAATAGAGAATATTATATCTTTACACCAGATAATACTCCAGTGTTCTGATGAATTAATTATCAGTTTGATGAAGGTATTACTTCTCAGGATACTGATTACAATTTATTCATTCCCACCAGTTGAGGTGTGAGAAATGAGGGTTGAGAGATCCCCCCCTTGGCCAGTCTCAGGGGGCCAGTTCCAAAGGGAAGTAGCAAAGGTACTATTAGCAAAGATAAGTTTGCATTGAAAAAAAAAAACAAAAAACAAAAAACAAACAAAGAAAGAGTGGTTCTTTCCTGATGTAGGAATTAGCAAAGATTTGGGGTTCAAAGTTGTCCTTTTATTTTGCCTTTTAAGGCTTCAGGCTGGGGAGATTAAGGACTGGTTTCTATAAAGGGCAGTGATGATACCCTATGCCAAGATTTCCAGTTGAATAGGTAGAAATGCCCTCTAGGAATTTCCCTATGTTCAAGTGAGTGGAGCCCCTCCCAGAGGCCAGGAAGGGTTTGGATTTAGGTTCTCTCCAGCCCAGGATCATCCTTCTCCCAAAGGTCATAGTTTACATCACATCTGTTCTGTGCAACTTGCATTAATTTTTCCCTCATATTAGCCACTTGGGGGCAATTTAAAATGCTGGAGAAATTTGAGTTTTTTGAGCAAGACAAACTTTGGGCAGGTAGTGTCTCCTTTAGTTATCTCTCATTCTCACCATATAATTATTCTATCATCTCCATTAAACAAACAAGCAAACAAAACTTTTTTTGTGTTACCTTTTATACCAGTTTTTCTTCATAATTCCAATTAGTGATATGTCTCAAACTCTTCAAATCCACAGTATTCTTCATTTTCCATTGATCTTTGGGTTATCCTCAAATTCAGCTCTTTGGAGTATATGGTATTCCTTGAGTGGCAACATTTCTCTTAGGAAAAATATGCCATTAAAATAAATATACAATTTCCCTAAAGCAATTCATCTGTTACCTTTACTTTATCAGATTTTAGGCCTATCTCATTTCCCCCTTGCAGATTAACTCTTGAAAAGATGAGAATTCCCTTTGTCTTACTAAATACTTTTTTTTTCCCACTAAGACTACACTGATAATGTTTATAGACAATTTATATTCACTAAAATTATAACTTTGCATTTGGAAAAGAACTATCCACAGTGACACAGATTTAGTTCACTGGATGCAGCACTTGTTCTGTATTTCCTTTCTGGAATACTAGGTCACCCAAGTACAGAGGATATACAATGATTTTATTGAGACAGTGAAAAAGGAGTTCCTGAACCAAAGGAGACCTTGTGTATATTCTTATCAAGTTCTTTGGAATTTGAAGGATAAAAGTAATGTATGAGTGAACTACAGTCTGCAAATATGAACCCAGACCTTTCATTGGTACTTTGAGTCAGATGGATTGTATAAGCCCTAGGCATAGGTATCATTTTTTTTTTAGATAAGTTTTTTTTTTTTTTTTTTTTTTTTAATCTTAGGAGGGGAGCTAGTAACTTGAGGTTGATGTGAATGTTTTTAGGTCCCTGGAGAAGCAGAGGCTTTGTAAAGAAGGTTACTTTGCTCTAGCATTTTTTTTTTATCTACCCCCCTACCCCATCCTCTTTACTGGGTCAGTCTGCCTAGGATGGTACTATAAATTTGGAAGAAAATATAGATCTTTGGAATAAGAAGATCTGATTAAAAGAAGTTGACATATCTTTCCAATTAAGTATACATAGTTGTGTTCATCTGAGGATGGAGGAACTCAGAATTCTATAAGGGTAGAAGTTTTCAGGGAAAGTAGTAGTCAACTGGATAAAATATCACCTGTTCTATATTTGAAGTTCTTTTATTCCATCTATTTTCATGAAAGCTGAGGATTCCATTTCCTTTGTGATAGAGACTAGACATGAGCCAGATTCTGATTTTCCCTGGAGAAAATCTGAGTTGAAGACATAAACCAGAATGTGTGAGAATTGCCCTTCAGGTATAAACCTAGATTGTGTGATCTCAGAGTTGCAGTTTTGACAAAATACTTGCATTTTAGTTAGAGAAAAATACACATCTGCCACCCATTTTCAAACTACAATTTCCACATTATTCCTCCT
Organism: Myrmecobius fasciatus; assembly: GCA_023553655.1. NCBI lineage: Eukaryota > Metazoa > Chordata > Mammalia > Dasyuromorphia > Myrmecobiidae > Myrmecobius > Myrmecobius fasciatus. The sequence continues at coordinate 11,465 of JAJPUD010025204.1, read as the reverse complement.
ACTAGTGCTACTATTACTAATAAATTGCAATTATAATAAAAATAAATCTAATTTATAGAACAATAATTTTTGCAATATACTTTCTTTCCAAAAATCTTTTAGTCAGTCAATTCCTTGTTATTAAGCACTTAAAAAATAGCAATCACAGTGCTAAATGTCACGGTGCTAAATAGCCTTCTACAAAGGCTAGAAGAAAGACAATGGCTACTGTCAAATATTTCATAGTATAATGGGGAGTGTGTGGGATAAAACTGTGATGACTCAAAATCATTACTTAGAGATTTCTCAAAGTGAAGATCAGAAATTTATTTGAATCTCGAGAAATTCTGGATGGTTATTCTCCTCCAGGACAAGCCAAGGAAAAGTAGGCCCAATTCTCTCAATTGAGCACATGACTTATAGAAAGAGAAGGAGCCCTGGCTTCCAGGACCTGCCAATCTCCAGAACAAAGAATTTCCCATCCACTCAAGACAAACAGATATCAAGCAGACCTCTTGCAAATGGATTCCCAGTCAGCTTGGTCTGCCTTTGGTATTCTAAAAAGCTACAATTTATCTCTTTCTGCAATAGGGCTCCCAATGAAAAACCATACCAAATTCTCACAATCATTATTCTGAAAACTCCTCAGTTTCCCATCTCACTCAGAAGGAAACATTGAAACCATCTCTCTCTCTCTCTCTTTCTCTCTCTCTGATTCTTTGTCTTTCTCTGAATGTGTATATACACAAGTATATAAACACATATAGTTTGCAGATAACTGTATTATATATCTCTGTGTTTATATATATATATATACTTATCCATCCTTACATGCATGAATACAAACGTGCATCCATGCAATCATAGTGTGTGAGTATGTGTATAGTAATCAAGAGGGAAGTTACTATCATTAATGGGGACTAAGAAAGGATCTTTATAGAAGGTAGAGATTTAGTTGAATTGGAAGGAAACCTGAAAAGCTATGATTTAAAAATGAGGAGGGAGAGAATACTGGCCTGGAGAATCATCAATCAAAATGTCCAGAATCAAAAAATATAGTGTCTTGTGTAAAGAACAACAATGAGATCAGTTTCACTAGATCATTTGTGTGGAAGTGAGTAAGAAAGCTGGAAGGGCAGTAGTGGTGGTGAGTTATAAAGACTGAATGCTAAACAGAAGATTTTATATTAATCTTAGAAGTGATAGGAAGCAATTAGTGTTTATTAAATAAAAGTGTGACAGAGCAATGCAGAACAAGGTTTGGAAGATCATTTAGATGCAACCTTCTAATGTGGGGGAGGGTCACAAAATTATGATTTATTGTCAGTAAATGGATTGGGTAGGAGAAGATGGGGAAACAGAGGGGAAAGGTCTGAGACTATCAGTAAGCTATTTCCATTGCTTAAGTGTTGAGATGACATGAGCCTGATCTAGGCTAGTGAAAATTGTTAGAGAAGTGAAGAATGGATAAAAGATGACATCAAAGAATATCTGATAGTCCTTGACTAAATTAGTCATTATTAGTCAATATAAGCATCTTTAACTTTGTTTTACCATCATGGGAAAAAAATTGAGGCTGAGAAGCAAAATAACTTATAAAGGCATAAAACGTAGTGTTTTAAAACTAGTATTTGAATTCAACCCCTTTGACTCTAATGTTAATAATCTTTTTACTATATAATGATCAATATATTTATATGTAATTATAATTCACATATGTTTTACATATAAAGGTATGCACAGGTATGTATGTGTATCTATTTGTGTGTATACACACATTTGGACAATTAGATTTCAAGGGCTCCAATCTTTTCATCTCCAAAAAGAAGTATAATGATTGCATTGTCTATCTCACAATGTTGAAATATGGAAAGCTTTTTGCAGATCTTTAAGGGATACAGAAAAATGTTAACTATTTTTATTATTAATGATTGTATCCTTGTTTACTTAAATGTATCATTCCAAAATGAATTAAATTACTATTATGTACTTTTTTTTTTCCATTTTCCCCTCATTCTTTTACTCTGTCTCTCTTATCTTTCATAAAATGTGTGCATACTTTTAATTCAACAAAAATTATTTTAACTAGATGAGCTATAAAGAACATTTTTATTACAAACAAATTAAGATCATTTCAATATAGAAATCAAAGGACACATCATATTCCACATAAAATATGCTTCTTTATGTTGTTTTGTCTTTTTAATGTTGCCTTGGTAATGAGTCAAAGATAGTTCATTTTAAAAGACAAAATAAGCATTTAGGTCTGTTCACTTAGCCTTGTGGCATTTGTACAAGTACCAAATATAATCATTTAAATAATGTACAAAAGAATCCATAAGATTGTGGTATGCAATACTTAACCTCTGCTTTTGTTTTTATTCCCATTTTGTAGGCAATCGTTTGAGGTTTTTGTTTCCTTTTTCTCTTTGTGTGTTTTGTTTTGGTGTTTGTTTTCTTGCAAGGAGAATACAAAGCAAAATTGAATTTGTGTTTTGGGCAATGCATCATAATGACACATTCAACTTTTTAGTCAGCCGCGCCTAGATTATTTCCCTTTGCTTACTGATGATTTGGTGTCAGAAACTGACAAGGAAAAACTTGCACAATATTTGACAGTGTGGTCATGGGGATTGAGTTGTTCATTCAAACTTTTTTTTTTCATTTTTTTTATCCTCTATAATTTACACACAAAAAATAGAGTACCAGACATAGCTAGTTAAAAAGTAATACAAATGTTATATTAAATGTATAGATTATTCTCTATGTAATAAAAATGAATAGAAATAGTACATTAGTAAAAAACAATGTGTAAATTGAGAGAAATAGTAATTTCTGGTGGATACACAAAGTCACACACTTCATTTTGTACTGCAAAGTATGTTTCCTAAGAGAATACTTACATATTCACCATTTCTGGCATTGGAAACATTTTGCATAAATAGTTTACTTAGCAATTATCCATTGTGTTTGGAAATTTCAATATTAGTAACATCTTTTGAAATTTGATTATATGATATTCTGAAATCTGAAAAGTAATGATACAACTTGTCACTCTTATTAGAGGCAATATAAGATTAATGTTTTATGTGAAAGTGACTCCAAGTGGAAAAAAAAAATACACACACACATACACACAGAATCTCATCTACTTATCAGGTAGATCCAAATATTTTCTATTACATGTCTTCCCCATGTCTTCAAAATGTATTAAACTATTTCAAATACTCCAGATTTTCCTAGAAAATAAATTTGTAACTTTGATAAATTAATAAATCTATATTACATTTATGTGATGCATTTCTGGAACAAAGTATTTCCTATAACTTTTGCTATTTAAACCCCATAACAAAGTTTTTATACAGATTTTTAAAAATAGCATTTTGACCCCTTTTGTAGATATGGAATTGAAAACTGGAGATTAAATGATTTGCCCATGGTTACATAACCAGCATTAGTATCTGGATCTTTATAGAATCCAAATCTAGTCCTTTCTACTACATATAACTACCTTTTTTCTTATTAGGTCTAAAAAAATACCTTAACATGTAGGCTTTAGGAGAAGACACAAGACCACAGATTTAAAAAGAAAACTTGATTATTGCCAATGGGGTGAAAATGAGAGACAAATTATAGTCAAAGTATGCTATGACCATGATATTGTACATGGAATTTACAGGGGGAAACTGTAGCCTCTTTGGTACTACTAATTCTTTCTATTCAAAAGTAATGATTAAGGAAATAGCCACCTCAACCTCAATGCCAAGGTTCAAGGGGACCCAAAAATGAAAAACATAAAAAAGATCATAATTTTTTGGGAAGTTTCTATAAGGATCTCAAAGAACATTTTAGAAGATCTAACAAATACTTGATAGTCCTTTGGGAATCAGGCAGGGGATAAATATTATTCTTTCTAAACTTGAAAATAAAAATAACAAAATATCAAACAGATTATTTAAATCTCCCACTAAAATATATCAAACAACTATTACCTTTACCATTTTAGCCTAGTTTTTCTCCCCCAGATGTCAGAAAAACTGAAGCGTGATCTCTCAGGACCATGTTTAAAATAATTCACATGGGGCAAAAATATTACAAAAATGTATAACCTTTTTGGAGGAGAAAATACAAGTAATATCCAACAAGAGATGGAGAAAAGTGTGAATGCTATTGAGCAGTAATCATGAGCAAGCTGAGATAGTGGCAAAGACTTTAACTCAAGCTACTGAACAGAATAATTTTGATCAAACATAGAGGAAAAAATCATTTCTGAGAGCTAGAAAGAGACATGGGGAAACCAGATAAGATCCTGAAATGTAAGAGTTATAGAAGCTCCCTCAGGAGCAAAATCGTCTGGCTTTGCTATATTAATAGAACAGATTATTCCTGGATTGCTGAATTCAAATAAGAAACATTGCCCTTCAAAGAGAGAAAAAGATATAGCATTTCCATGTAAAAAAAAGACAAGAAGACTTTCACAGTGATTGCTTCTTCAGTTGGCATTTGCTTCTGAGGTTTTTGCTAGGTGTCTTTGAATAAATTTTGTTTGAGAAAAGAAGATATTTTGTCTCTGCAAGTCAATCACTTAGTTGCTCAATCAATTAAGAAATATTTATTAAGTACTTACTATATTATAAACACTGTGCAAGGTGAGAATAAAATTGCAATTGATAAAAGAAACTCGACTTAGTGAGCTTCCATTATAATGGAGAAGATAATAAGTAACTATAAAAATATAGTTTCCAATGTATGTGTATGCATACACATATACATATGGAGTGGGTGTTTATATGCGTGCACATAAATGTGTATATAAATATATATATGTGTGTGTGTGTGTGTGTATATAAGATGGATTTATATTATATTTATAAATATATTGATCAAGTTATCATATATCTCATATGTGGAATGCACTATTTTAATCATTCACAGTATGTATAATTATACCTAAATATAAATATACATGTATATTTGTTATTGCTATATTTTGTTTATTTATAAATAATATATGTAAATATTTGTAGATAGTAGACCTACCTATGCTATTAACATGTAAATATGTTTAAATGTATAACACACATACTTATAGGCAGTAATTAATATGTATACATTAGGTTTTATCTAGAGATAGATCATATATTTATACTCTTCAAAACATGTTGCTAAATAGGTATATTTTTGCCTGTACATACATACATACATCCACACATATTTGTATCTGTACCAAATCTGGTTTGCCTAGATCAAGCACTCTGACAACCTCACTCATGAAACTAACTTAGGATAATTGAAAGATATGCATGCTTTACAAAATTCTGAAAACACTATTATTCTTGGGATAGAGAAATATCACTTGAGAGTCTAAGGTCTTGCCTACTTACTAGTAATTCAAAACTGAGATACAAATGAAGTATCTTGCCAGTCTGATTAATTCAGGAGTAGTTAAATGGGAAATTATATCTTTGCACATAAGTAAATACATATTTATGGGAGAAGGGAAAGAAAAAAGGAAGGCAAGAAGGAAGGAAAGAAGGAAGGAAGGAAGGAAGATTTGTATGGTTGAAAGGATCTTAATTGTAGCCTGAAGGTTCATTACTCTGCCTGAAAATTGGCAGTGATTTAACTCATTTGGGGCTAAGTTTCAAGGGGCAGCATTGTATTACCTGATTTGATCTCTCCTTGGCTGAGTTCTGAAATAAAATGTGTAGTTTAATAATCTGTACAAATCAATGGGGAACTTGGAGGCTTCTTCCACTGATATCTAAGATGTTCACAAAATGTTGCAGTAACTTGAAAGACTATGGGAATAACTCGCTAAAAGAATACACTAGATCAGAATGATAATAGCTAACTTTTATCTGTAATGTACGTAAAATTTGTATCAACATAGTATGCTTATGAAGAACGATAACATCTATATAGTTATTACTTTGGGTCAGGTTTTGTGCTAAGTGCTTTACAAATAGCTAGGTGAGATTATTATCCTAAATTGATGATGAAGAAACTGAGATTAATGAGTAAATTCCCCCCAGTCACACCCTAATAAGTGTTTGAAGCAGCATTCTTAATTCAAGTCTTCCTGATTACAGGTCCTGTCCCCATCTTCTAGACTATTAAAATAGCATAACAATATGGAGTTTTCATAGATTTATAAAATCATAAGTTTATACATATAACAATAAAAGAGACTTTAATGTTCATAAAGACTGGGGGATATGATACAGCAGAAATCACTCAAATTAGTAAGAGAAGCCCTTGTTTCAAAGTATTTCTCTATCACTTACTAAAATTTGTCCATGTTGAGTCATTCGGTGTCTATAATTCTTCATCTAATAAAAAAAAATACACAAAAGAGTAGAGGAGAGAGGCATCCAAGTACATGACCTATAAGGTACTTTTCATTTTTAAATCTATGATATATAGTACATAATTTTATATATAAGGAAAATGAGACCTAAAATAAAGTCTAATTTGACCCAATTATATCATAGTCATAATTTGAATCTAGTCCCTCTTGTCCTATACTTGTTAGTAAATGATTCTCAAGGACCCCATTGTATATCTTATTTAACACAAAAACTTTAACACTGTGGAATATTCAGAAATATGAGAAATATGACCATAATTTAATAACATTTATATGTTTGTTAATTTCTCTTAACTTTTCCTCTAGATTTGTTTTAAAGAGTGTGTTTTATAAACATTAAGAGAATATTTAAATATAATGTGTTAGTATTATTAAAGATGATATATTTTCCTTCTGTTTTATTGTGATAAGGACATTTAGGGTGGGGAGCTCATTCAGAACTACTGAGTTGTTCAATAATGAGAAATTCACAGGATCTGAAAAGAGGTTCAAGGCAAATAAAAATTATATTCATATAAAAATATCTAAAAACATAACCGTGTGTGCATATGTGTGCATTAACACATGTGTGTGCATACATGTCCGTATACACACATACATACATGTGCACACACACATATGTACACATCGTTTCAGATATGTATGCCTATATATTGTTCATCTGACGTCTCCTGCTGTGATACTAAATCTAGCTTTCCAAAATTTGTACCAGTGAAATCTAAGTTCTATCACATCCTTACTAGGTACAAAGACTTCATGTAGAGGTCCAATGGCAGACAATACGACAGCAAATAAACATGCTATTTCAGTTAATCATATAGGAAAAGATTTAGATCAGAAGATCAGAATTTTTTTTAATCACATCAGTTGCTAACTTGTTTATTCAAGTGTTGTATATGTGATAATATAGCTGGAAGTCAATCAATCAGCAAACATTTATTAAGCATATAATATGGGATTAAAGTATGTAGGTCTACAAATATATTACAAATATACATATATATATCTATACATATACACATAAATAGAAATATATATATATACATACATTATATATATATATACACATGTACATATCTCAACATAAATATACATATGTATGCAAAATCAATGATATCATAATCTTCTTAAATAGTTCCATTACCAAATTTGAATATTCATCTTTATATGGAACTCTCTTGAAGAAACTTATTCTACTGATATAGATTTATATTTGTTCAATTTATAGTCTCAGAAAGTTGCCTGGACTGCATCTTAAGAACAAGGTGACACAGTCAGGCTGTATTAGAAGTAGATCATGAACTTAATACATCTTGATACTAAGGTCAGCTCCCTGTCTGTCATGACATTTTCCCTTTTCACTAATAAATTAAGAACTATAAATTATGTCAGATTCAATGGCAAAAGGATCATTTTATTGTCTAACAATGAATGTACAGTCTGATTTTGCAAAGCCCTCCCCTATCTCAAATGCCCCTCTATCTATGGGGGAAACCATCATCCTCATAGTTATTCAGGCTCACAACCTAGGTAACTTCCTCAACTCCTCCCTCTCTCCCATATCGTACCCCAAATACAATATGTTGCCCCAGCCTGCGGTGGATTTTTCCTTGCTTCAAGTTTCTTCCCATGACAATATGTATATGAAAATTTAGTTCTTGATCTATTTATATGAATGGGTAAACCCCTCCAATGATCATAAAAAAATTCCTCATAAAGGTGATTCATTTTTTATCCCCTGTCTCAAGGTACATAATCAATTTATATCTTTTTTCCAGTCATTCATTACTTTAGCCATATAGTCTCTCTCCATATATATACATATATATACATATATATGTATATAATTTTTTCTTGTCACATTTTTGTTATTGATATATTGTGACATATTATTCATTTTTATATGACTTTCCATTGTTCTTTGAGTGACTATAATTTCAGTTTTTGTTGTGCTAATAATTACAACTACAAATGGGGTACCAATAATTTAAAAATATTTGGATAATAATGATAATGATAATAACAATCTACATAGCACTTTCAGATATAGAGAATACTTTTTTAAATTGATTATTTAATATTTCCCATTACATTTAAAATATATACATTTGTTTTTAAAACTTTTGAGTTGCAGATATTTTCCCTTATCCCCACTTTCAAAACCCAATAAGAAATCATATGCCAAGTTATGCACAACATTACCATAAAAAACATGTGGCAGGAAAATAAAACATAAATCTTTCCCCCAATTAAAAAAAAACTGTTCAAAAAATGAAGTTGAGAGAAAGAGCAAGAGAGAATATTTCAATCTATATTAAGACATAATCATTTTCTGCATTTCTTTGGGTATCGATAGAATTTTTCATCATGAGTATTTCAGATTACTTATGGATCATTGCACTGCTGAGAATAGCAAAGTCATTTATGGCTGGTTATATAAGAATATTGCTATTACTTTGTATATGTTATATTTCACTTTGCTTGATTTAATGGAAGACTTTCCAGATTTTTTTTTCTGATAGCATCCTGCTCATCATTTTCTATAGAACAATTATATTCCATTTCAATCACAACCTATGATTTATTCAGCTATTCTCCAATTGATGGGCATCTCCTTAATTTTCAAGTTTTTTGCCCTGAGAGCTGCTACAAGAATTTTTGTACCTATAGTTACTTTTCATTTAAAAAAAAATCTCTTTTGATATTAATGCCTCATGGTGGTATTGTTAGGTCAAAGGATATGCGTAAATTTATAGCTTTGGGGCATAGACTTTATCTTTTAATCATTCATCAATTGAGCCATGACTCATATTTTATAAATTAGACTCCATTCCTCTATGTTTGAGAAATTTGCTTCTAAATTCTTTTTATGATTACTGTTGCCAACTGTATTTCCCCCATTATTCTTTTCTCTCTCTCCTTTCACCCTGTCCATCCTCAAAAGTATTTTGCTATTGACCACTCCCTCACTCAATATGCTGTCTCTTTTATCACCTCTTCCTCTTCCCATATCCCATTTCCCTCCTATATTCCTACAAAGTAAGATAGAATTCTGTATCCATATTAAGTGTGTAAATTTTCTTCTTTGAGCCAATTCTGATGAGAGTAAGATTCATTCACTCACTCCTCCCCCTCTTTCCCTCCATTGTAAAAGCTCTTTATTGCCTCTTTTTCTGGCAGATAGTATACACCATTCCACTTCTTTCTTTCCCTTTCTCATAGTACATTTTTCTCTTATCCCTTAATTTCACCATTTTAAAAGATGGCATCTTTTTATATTCAACTCATACCTGTGCCCTCTGTCTATATATATACTCTTTCAAACTCTTATAATAATGAGAAATGCGTTACATAATCTCATGTAGGAATGTAAACAAATAAACCCTATCAAGTTCCTTATGATATCATCTTTTGATTATATCATGCTTTTCCTGATACCTGTATTTGAAAAGCAAAATTTCCATTTAGCTCTAGTCTTTTTAATAAGAATTCTTGCAATTCTTCTTCAATGAATCTTCACCTATTACTCTGAAGAATTATACTCAGTTTTTCTGGATAGGTGATTCTTACTTATAATCCTAGCTCCACTGCTATTTAGAATTTCATATTCTAAGTCCTTTGGTCCTTTAATGTAGGAGCTGCCAAATCTTGTGTTATCCTGCGTGTACCATATTTACATTGTTTCATTCTGAATGCTTGAAATATTTTGTCCTTGACCTGGGAGTTCCAGATCCTTGTTGTGATATTCCTGGGAGTTTTCTTCTTGGAAACTCTTTCAGGAAGTGATTGATTGATTGATTCTTCAAATTTAGATTTTATGCTCTGATTCTAGAATATCAGGACAGTTTTTCTTCATAATTTCTTGAAAGATGATGAACAGGCTGTTTGATTACGATTTTGAGGTAGATAAATAATTTTTAAATTATCTCTCCTGAATCAATTTTCCAAGTAAGTTGTTTTTTCCAATGAGATATTACATTTTCCTCTAATTTTTCATTTCCTTTTGTTTTGCTTTATTGTATCTTTATTTCTCATAATGTCATTAGCTTTTGCTTGCCCAATTCTGTATATAATATTCTCCTATTTCTGCTCACTTCATTTATATCAGCTAAAGTATCTCCCTAATTTTTTTTCCAAAATCATACCTACATAATTTTAACAGTGCAATATACAGCACAACTTGTTCAACCACTCCCAAATTGCTCAGCATCTCCTAAATTTATAATGGTTTGCCACCACAAAAAAAAAGCTGCTATAAATATTTTTGTATATGTGTGTCCTTTTCCTCTTCTTTTGTTCACTATGAAATATACATATCTAGCAGTGGTATTTTCTGGGTCAAAGGATATAAAATTGTATAAATCTTTGGGAAAAATTCTCTAAAGTAGTTGAATCAGTTCACAATTCTACCAAGAGGGCAATCATGTACATATTTTATCCATATTACTTTCAACATTTGTCACTTTCATTTTCTATCATGTTAGTAAATCTTACAAGTATGAAGTGATATTGCAGAATTGTTTGAATTTACTTTTCTCTAAACATTGGAGATTTAAAAACACTTTTTGTCATATGACTTGATATCTTTGGTTACTACTTCCAAAAAACAATCTCACATATTTTTGAGCATTTATTACTTGGTAAATGACTCTTTTTTTTTAAAATAAGTTTTGTTTCTTTCCTTATATATTTGAGAAATGAGGAATTTTTCAGAGAAACTTACCTTTCTCTGGATCTGACATTCCCTTCTCCCTCTCCGTGCTTCCACAGTTTACTCTATATTATTCTTCATGTCTAAATTATTTGCCTATTTTGAGCTTATCTTGGTTGATATTGTGAGAAGGATTTTTTTTCTTATGTCTGGCAGACTACTAACATTTTTTCCCAGTATTTTTTTGTTGTTAAATAGTAAGTTTTTGACTGAAAAGTTTAGATTCTGGGGCTCATCCAACATTAGGTTGCTATAGTCATTTGCCTAAGCTATATGGTATGCCTAAATTAGTCCATGGATAAACCACTTTATTTCTTTTCCAAGGTCAGATTATTTAGATGATTAGCATTTTGTAATACACTTTGAGATTTGATATTGCTAGGTCATCTTTCTTAGCTTTTTTTT
>JAJPUD010025203.1:904-17333 GCA_023553655.1 Myrmecobius fasciatus | reverse complement strand
TTATCCTGGGGATGACTTTCTGTAATCTTGTTGCTAAAATCTTATTTAAAATTTTTGCATCAATATTCATTAGGGAAATGGGTCTATAGTTTTCTTTCTCAGTTTTATCCCTACCTGGTTTAGCTATCAGCACCATATCTGTGTCATAGAAGGAATTTGGTAGTACACCTTCTTTCCCTATTTTTTCAAATAGTTTATAGAGTATTGGGATTAATTGTTTTTTGAATGTTTGGTAAAATTCACATGTAAATCCATCTGGCCCTGGAGATTTTTTCTTAGGGCGTTGATTAATAGCTTGCTCTATTTCTTTTTCCGAAATAGGGCTATTTAAATAATTTATTTCCTCTTCTGTTAATCTGGGCAATCTATATTTTTGTAGATATTCCTCCATTTCATTTACATTATCAAATTTATTGGCATAAAGTTGGGCAAAGAAACTCCTAATTATTACTCTAATTTCCTCTTCATTGGAGGAAAGAAGAACTGGAACTTTTAATTGAAAACCAGATAGATAACTTTGACTATATTAAGTTAAAAATTTTTTGTACAAACAAAATCAATGCAGACAAGATTAGGAGGGAAGCAATAAATTGGGAAATCATCTTTACATTTAAGGGTTCTGATAAAGGTCTCATCTCTAAAATATATAGAGAATTGTCTCATATTTATAAAAATTCAAGCTATTCTCCAATGAATAAATGGTCAAAGGATATGAACAGACAATTTTCAGAGGATGAAATTAAAACTATTTATAGTCATATGAAAAGGTGCTCCAAATCACTATTGATCAGAGAAATGCAAATCAAGACAACCCTGAGGTACCACTTCACACCTGTCAGATTGGCTAAAATGACAAGAAAAGTTAATGATGAATGTTGGAGGGGTTGTGGGAGGGCTGGGACACTGATGCATTGTTGGTGGAGCTGTGAACGGATACAGCCATTCTGGAGAACAATTTGGAGCTATGCTCAAAAAGTTATCAAACTGTGCATACCCTTTGACCCAGCAGCATTTCTATTGGGCTTATATCCCAAAGAAATCATAAAGAAAGGAAAAGGCCCCACATGTGCAAGAATGTTTGTGGCAGCCCTTTTTGTAGTGGCTAGAAACTGGAAATTGAATAGATGCCCTTCAATTGGAGAATGGCTGAATAAATTATGGTATATGAATGTTATGGAATATTATTGTTCTGTAAGAAATGACCAGCAAGATGATTTCAGAGAGGCCTGGAGAGACTTACATGAACTGATGTTGAGTGAAATGAGCAGAACCAGGAGATCATTATACACGGCAACAACAATACTATATGACGATCAATTCTGATGGACATGGCTCTCTTCAACAATGAAATGTTTCAAACCACCTCCAATTGTTCACTGAAGTAAGCCATATACACCCAGAGAGAGGGATGTGAAATGTGGACCACAACATAACATTCTCATACTCCTTGATTGATGTTTGCTTACATTGTGTTTCCTTTATCTGATATATCGTTTGTGTAGATAAGATTTTTCTTGCACAGCAATGATAAGTTTGGAAATATGTATACATATATTCGATTTGCCAATATTTTAACATAATTAACATGTAGTGGATATCCTGCCATCTAGGGGAGGGGTGGGGACTTGGGGGAAAAATTTGTAACGGAAAGCTATGTAAGGGTTATTGTTGAAGAATTACCCACACATATGTTATGCAAATAAAATAAAAATTTAAAATATATATATATATATATATTTGTTGAAATAAAAAGTTTATTTGCAAAAGGACTTAGAATTTATTCTAGTGGAAAAACAAAATATTTCAGTAAAATAAAACCCCTTTTTAAAATTTTCAATCATCTCCCAGACCAGTGGGTGATGTCATATATACACAACCATTTATGTGTTTCATATCTAGATATCTCTGTGCATATAGTTATGTATTGGAAAGGCAGCATTGCATGTTATATTTAGAATTGGCTCAAATCAAAGAAAAACTCAGTTGAAATCCCAATTTATTCGGCTATATATCCTTGTACAAACCACTTATATGTTCAGTGTTCTTGTAATCACTCTAAGATTATGTTACCCTGATTATTCATCCTGGATATGCTTTTATAAAGAGATATTTCCTATACCAGTGAAATTATGAATCCAGTTCTTATTTCATATTAATATATACCTAAATGGTTCTCAGTAATTACAGCTGCTTCCCAGACAACTGTCTAGAAGTCAAAATAAATGATAATAACAATAAAATCATAATCATTAAAATCTATATCTATAATGCTTTAAGATTTGTAAAATACTCTATGATTCTCTCATTTTATAGATGAAGAAACTGAGGTAGACAATGGTTAAGTAACTTAGGCAGCATTACAGTTTGCGTCAATCCAAATTTCTATTCAGGTCTTCCTGACTTCATCTCCAGTGCTCTTATTTATGAGTAAACTAGTTCAGTAACTTCTAGAAAGATAGAGCCTGCCTATCTCCATAGTATGTAAGTACAATCTATGAGAACAAACCACTCTCTTTTTTTTTACATTTTCTTTTCAACCTTCCCTGAGAAGTCTAAAAACTTCATAGCAGGACAGATTTGAGTCCTGGAGGTGAGGTACTGAGAAAGCCAGTGTAATTATAATAGCCTCTTCCCCTTAGGAACAGAAAATATTTGATTTCATATTGTGTCACATGAGACTTCCATGTACTTGCATTTAGCTTAAGGGAAAAAAAAGATATTGAGAGGGAACATTTTGATCTAAAGAGAAAACAAAAGCTAGGGTGCTAAGATTTTTCCTGCAGAAATCCACGTCAGAAACAGATGTTACATCCCTAGGAGATCTGAGGTGGGTATCCCAGTTTTGGCGATTTCCTTATGGACAATGCTAAGTAGTTCTCAAATTCAAGAATTTGAATCTTCAAGACAGAGACAAGTATATTTTGATGCAGTGTTAATCTTTCATTATGAAGATCTTCTATTATAATTCCTGTACAAGGTATTCCCCAGAAAACAGTTAATCAGTTATTTGGACAGTGTAGGCCTTATTAGAATTTCCACTTAGCAATTCCTAGACAGAATGCAAATTGCTAGATGATTTGTGAGTCTAAGAGAAACTGTGTAATATGGGGAAAAGGTTAGCTATCTACCAGGAAATCAAATGTTTGCCCTTATGTTTATCACAAGTTCAGTTTACTTTCAATAAAAGCTGCTAGACTTGTTGAAGGTGTTTTAAATGTTTCTGTATCTGATTTCAGGTTCCTGAGAATTTTTTCAATCCTCTCTATCTTTCGTGTTGTGAAATATAGTCTCTTCTACTTTATTTGCATTGCCATCTTAAGTGTAGGAACTGGGACTTTACCAATATTTGGGGAACCTTGACACAAGTGGCATTTATATATGATCTAAGGATCTTTATCCTAACTTCCACTGCCCCTGATGAACTGAGTCTAGAGAGCTTGGCTACAATTCTGCTCAAGATTCTAAGGATAACTCTAAGAGGTTGGTATGATTTTGTGATGACATCAGCTCAAGGCTCCATAACTGTGCATTCCCTTGCAGGATAATTAGTTGAAAATCATTTAGTCAGTCATTCTTAATTAGCTTTTAGAAGAGTATTCACTGAAGTATGTAATAAAAACAGTTGTTACAAAACAACCCTTCAGAAGTCTGTGTCACTCTTCTTTAAGTATATACAAAATCCTAAGGGGAAAAAATTCAAGTTTAAAGAACACACATAACTTAACTAGTTTTTGGTTGTTGGATGTCATTTTCTCCCATTTATAGGATTTTCTCGAAGTTCCCTTTGAGCATAATGAATCTTTATCAGTGTGTCCTTAGTTCCTAAGGAAATCCCTGCTTCCAGCTGATCCAGTGATGCAATTTAGGTCATCAAGTTTCTAAATTTAGGTCATCAAGTCATCAAGGAAAATTTAAGTTACTCCTGAGCATTCAGAACTAGAATTTTCTCTCAAAGATGGAAACAGGGTAGATTGTTACATCTTATCAGTACCCTTTGTCCCTCTGATTAGACTATTTGACTGGAGGGCAGAGCCATGTACTTCAAAATCTCTAAATAAGAATAGGATCCAATACAGTCTTTTCATTTTCTCTTAGACAAGGTTTATCTTTTTATTTATATTGGTGACTCCAATGCTTAACATAAGTTCCTGGAACATCCTAACTGCTTAATAAATGTTTAATGACTATTGGTAAAAAGAGGTATAAGAATGAAAGGCTAACACAAAAGCAGAATATTCTTCTCCCTAAAAATCAATTTTAGCTAATTTAATGCTTTTATACAGGACCTAGACAAAGTAATGACCCCCCCAGATCTCTAACCGACCTTTTCCAGCAACATTTCACTACAATAATAGCCTTTCAAAGATTTTCCACACTTAGTCTTGGGACTTATAATTAATTCATTGATTAGGATTTATTCTTACCTAGTTAAGGTATTAAGGCTAAAGTGACATGGATTGGGTTCAAATACACACACACACACACACACACACACACACACACACATGCACACACATATCTCTAACTCCCACCCAGAGTAACTCCAGGTGGTAGGAATGGGCTAGAGATGATCATCCTCCAGGAACAAACCTTGTTTATCTAATTCCAGAACCCTGTAAGTGAGTTTTGCAGAAGTCAGTTCTAATCCAAGGTCTATATAAATTTTCATGAAAGCAGTTTCTGCTCTCATGGTACTTATATTCCAGAATAAGGATAAAATATCAGCAAAGATAATAACACATAAAAGATACAGACATAAAATGTACCATATTTGTAGCTTAGTTGCTTTGGAGTTGATAAAATAAATAAACGACTCACAAATTCTGGATTCCACAATATTTACCTGTCAGGGCTTTGACATTTTTCCCCCTTTGGTAAGTAATACACTAATGAATCCTCCTTGAGACATCTCAATAAATCACTCTATACTATATAATTCTTAATGTGGAAGAATAGGCAATTTCAGTTCTATTTCCAGTGAATGTTTGGAAGATGCTAACAACATTAAAACTAATATTACCTTTCATCTCACTGGACAGGAACCACGTCTTTTCTGTTGTCTCTTCGACACATAGTGATAAATATAGTTTCTCTTACAATATGTAAGAAGAGATGTTGTTCAGTTCAAATTCTCTGCTCATTAGGCAAGTCTCTCATGTATAGTGCTTTTCAATAAATATTGTACAAAAGATATCTGGATTTCATAATTTTGATTATAAATATGATTAGGTGCTCTGAAGCTAGAGAATCAAAACATTGTCTCAAATACATTATTTACTGAAGATGGTAGGTTTTCAGTCAAAGCAACACAAAGATGGGAAAATCACTTTTTTTACCTGCTGAGGAATGAACAGATAAATTTAGATGTGAACAATTGAAAATTGAAATCAAGACAGGTCACTGTCAACAGAATAAAGCACCCTTCATCTGACCTGCTGCCATTTAGGGAATACACATCTTGAGTACTTCATAGAAGCTGAAAATTGGAAGGAGATGTGATTTTTTAATATAATTTTCAACTCCCTACAGAGTATTTCAAAGACAGAATATTAAAATCCTCCCAATAATAAAGGAATGAAATATTTTAGTCTTTTCAAAAGGTATTATTTCAGGTCAGAGCAAAGGAAAACAACTGCACAATGTGATTAAACAGGTAAGATGATTGTGACAGCTCAACAATGAGGGAATATGCTGAGATCAATTAAGATAAGACTCTTCATTAGTGGCAAGAGATGGCTGGCTTTTTTCTTTTGCCTCCTTGGAAAATTGGCTACATGGATTTAGAAAACACTGAAAGGAAAGACAGAAATACAACTTCCTTTCATCCAGAATTTAATCCCATGCAATTTATTTTTAAGTTGTCTTACATAATATTTTTCTAACCATCTGAATATGGAAAGCTAAAGAATTTATAAAATGTATGTATCTATTCAGTATTTTATATCATTAAAAAGAAGTTTTTATTTTTTCAGTTTTTAAGAAAATATGACTGTTAAATATAATATAGCAACCACCTCCATTGTGGGAAGGAAATGTTGCTAATAATATCCAATTCAAGTCCCTTCCATATGTTGTATGTTATAATAAGCACATGAGTTTTCAGCCATTTTTCAGTCATGTCTGACTCTTTATGACCTCATTTTGGGGTTTTCTTGACAAAAACCTTGAAGTGGCTTGTTATTTAAAGCATCTCCAGATCATTGAGGCAAATAGGATAAGTGGATTTTCCCATTTTATATATTTTCCCATATTATATAAGTTTCTGGGGATAAATTTGAATTCAGGAAAATTAGTCTTATATCAGGCCCACTTCTATCCACTGTAACAACTGAAACAGGGAATACATAGACAAAAATGAAAAACTGACCCTGACTTCAAACAATTTATATTCTCCTGGAAATATACAACATATAAACATGAGCAAATAAAAGACAATATGAGGAGGGAGAGACAGCACTAAGAACTAGGGAATCAGGAAAAGCTTTGGGTAGAAAGTAGCACCCAAGTTAAACACAGAATAAATTTTAAAATTCTAGGAGATAGAAGTGAGAAGAGAATGGACTCGTGAAAGACATATAGTACAAAGTAACTAAAACAAATAGAAAGTTGACTATGAAAAAAAAATTATAAAAATAGAAAGCTGAATTTGGAGAAGTTTAAAAAGGCTAGTTTGGCTGGAATGGCTTTTTCAAAAATCCAATGCAGTAAACATTTTCAAATTTCACCGCAGTGCATCAGCTATCATATTCCTCTATGTTTGATGCTCACTTATTCCCAGACTCTCCATTTTAAGGGAAAACTTTATATTCCCATCTCCTTAATTCTATAAACAAAAGCAAAAATAACTTTTTATTCCTTTAACGAATTAATTTTTAAAAATAAACATTTACTTTGTGCCAAACATTGTGATCAGAAAATAAAAGTAAAGAATGGCACCTGACTTCAAGGATCTTAGATTCTAATATGGGAAAATTATACATGAGGAAGTAGTGGCCAAGAAAGTATTTTTGTCTCATAAGTATAACTATAGGAAAGTAAAAATAACACGTTGATCCCAAGAACAATGCAAAGTTAGCTTTATCATACCTCTTGTACCAGAAATCTGTGGTGGAAGAGGAAAGGATACATACTTGCATTCATCTGCAATTCCTTCACGGCTAAACTTTTTTTTCTATACTCAGAAAAATTCATCAATTAATAAACAAATACAAGCATCTAATTCGTGTCAGGTACTGTTAGACTCAGAAGATACAAAGATAAAAATGAAACAGTTGCTGCACTTAATTATTTACTCACTGGTGAGATAACATAAATATAAAAATAGATTCCATGTATACTCTGAGGCATCCTCATTTCAAGTTTCACTTTCACAAATGATACAAATTCAGAGATAGGTTGGCTATATATTGCTGAAACACTCTGATACTATTTGTGATTGATCAGTGGCAACTCCATAATGTTATTAGCTTGAAATCTCACTACTGTACTCCCTCAACCCAGAAATGTCCATTGAGAATGAGTTTATTCTACAAGTCATTTTAAATAATACCTTTTTAAATTTTCAAAACATATGCACAGATAGTTTTCGACATTCACCCTTGCAAAACCTTGTGTTCCAAATTACTTCCAAATACAATATATGTTAAGCATGTACAATTCTTCTTTACTTATTTCCACATTTATCATGCTGCAGAAGAAATCATACCAAATTGGGAAAAATCAGAAAGAAAGAAAAAGCAAGCAAACAACAAAAAGGTGCAAATGCTATGTAGTGATTCATATTCAGTCACCACTTTCTGGATGTAGATAGTTTTCTCCATCACAAGTCTATTGGAATTGACCTGAGTTATCTCATTGTTGAAGAGTCAAGTCATCACAGTTGATCATCACAAAATCTTGTTGCTGTATACAATTTTCTCTTGATTCTACTCATTTCACTTAGCATCAGTTCTTATAAGTCTCTTGAGACCTTTCTGAAATCATCCTGCTAATTGTTACTTATAGAACAACATTATTCCATAACATCCATATGTCATACATTATTCAGCAATTCTACAATTAATGGGCTTCCACACAGTTTCCAGTTCATTGCCACTGCAAAAAGAGCTGCCACAAACATTTTTGCACATGTGGGTCCTTTTCACTTTTTTATGATCTTTCTCGAATACGACCCAGGAGAGACACTGCTGGATCAAAGGGAATGCACACTTTAACAGTCCTTTGTACATAGCTCCAAATTGCTCTCCAGAATAGTTGGATGAGTTTACAACTCCACCAAGATATTAGTGTCCCAGTTTTCCCACAACCTCTCCAACATTTATCATTATCTTTCCTGTCATCTTAGCCAATTTGAGAGGTATATAGGGGTAACATACCTTAATTTGCATTTCTCTGATCAATACTGATTTAGACCATTTTTCAAATGACTAGAGATCATTTTATTTTCATTGTCTGAAAATTAGCTATTCCTATCCTTTGACTATTTATCATTTGGAAAGTAGTTTGCATTCTTGTAAATTTGAATCACTTTTTACATATTTTAAAAGTGAGACCTTTATCAGAACAAATGAATGTAAATTTCCCCCCAATTATCTGCTTCCCTTCTAACATTGTTTGAATAGGTTTTGTTTATAAAATAACTTTTTAATTTAATATCACCAAAATTATCCATTTTGCATTTCATAATGTTGGCCATAAATTTCTTCCTTCTCCACAGACCTGAGAGCTAGACAATCCCTTGTTCTCTTAGTTTTCTTATAGTATCATCCTTTATGTCTAAATCATGAACCCATTTTGACCTTATCATGGTATAGAATATTAGGTTTAGTCAACAAATTTTAACTAGAACTTTTTGGAGGAAAACCATCATTTACTCACCTAGTACATTAAGAAAAGTTGCTAAAATAATATCCTGTATTATAAGCAAATTAGAGGAACATAGTATAGTTTACCTCTCAGACCTGTGGAGATGGAATAAATATATGTCCAAAGAAGATGTGGAACTCTTAACTGAACACCAGAGAGATAATTTTGACTATTAAGTAAAAAAGTTTTTGTACAAACAAAACTAATGCAGACAAAATTAGGAGGGAAGCATCAAACTGGGAAATCGTCTTTACATTTAAGGGTTCTGATAAAGGTCTCATCTCTAAGATATATAGAGAATTGTCTCACATTTATAAAAAATTCAAGCCATTCTACAATTGATAAATGGTCAAAGGATATGAACAGACAATTTTCAGATGAAGAAATTAAAACCATTTCTATTCATATGCTCCAAATCACTATTGACCAGAGAAATGCAAATTAAGACAACTCTGACGTACCACTACACACCTGTCAGATTGGATAAGATGACAGGAAAAGATAATGACGAATGTTGGAGGGTATGTGGGAAAACTGGGCAATTGTTCATTGTTATTGGAACTGTGAACAGATCCAACCATTCTGGAGAACAATTTGGAACTATGCTAAAAAAAGTTATCAAACTGTGCATACCCTTTGACCCAGCAGTGTTTCTATTGGGCTTATAACCCAAAGAGATCTTAAAAGAAGGAAAGGGCCCCACATGTGCAAGAATGTTTGTGGCAGCCCTTTTTGTTGTGGCTAGAAACTGGAAACTGAATGGATGCCCATCAATTGCAGAGTGGCTGAATAAATTATGGTATATAAATGTTATGGAATATTATTGTTCGGTAAGAAACAACAAGCGGGACGATTTCAGAGAGGCCTGGAGAGACTTGCATGAACTGATGCTGAGCAAAACATACAGAACAAGGAGATGATTATACACGGCAACAACAATATTATATGATGATCAATTCTGACGGATGTGACTCTCTTCAACAATGAAATGTTTCAAACCACTTCCAATTGTTCAGTAAAGAAGGCCATATACACCCAGAGAGAGGGACGTGAGATATGGACTACAACAAATCATTTTCATGTTCTATATTGATGATTGTTAGTATTGGGTTTTCTTTATCAGATCATTTTTGTTCATGTGGATACAATTGCTCTAGCACAGCAAGATAAGTATGGAAACATGTAAACATATATTCGACTTGTCAAATATTTTAATATAATTAACATATAATGGACTTCCTGCCATCTAGGGGAGGGGAGTGGAATAGGGGGTAAAATTTGTAACAGAAAGCTTTGTAATAGTCAGTGTTGAAGAACTACCCATGCATATGTTATGCAAATAAAAAGCTTTAATTAAAAAAGAGTAAAATAATATCCTCCATCATCCCCCCCAAAGATTGAAATTCTCTTATGTCCCCAGAGTCCAAGGGAAAGTGGGCCCAAGGTCAAGAGCATACATGGACATGGATAGCTTGCAACTCCTGGTTGTTAGAAGTTCTTCTCTCCCCTTTGTAAAATAATTTAGGAAGTTTCCCATAAGCATATTTTATTTGCCTCAATTTATTCTTAATTACCAATGCAAATATTTATGTCACTTAATCCAGGGACAAAATCACTGCTAGGACACTAATGTAAATATGAGAAGTATGATATTGTCCATTAACTTTGAAGCTGATATAATATTCTCCTGGGCAAAGCTGTATGTAAGAGTAAGAGATCAGGTCAAAGTGGAGCCCAGTGGTATTTCCTCAATGATATGCTAAAGAACAATAGATAACTCAAATTTCTGGAATTAAAGACATTTATAGTTTCTTTCTTGTTCTGAGATATTATAAAATTTCTTAGAACTTGAATAAGTCTCTTCTCACATTTACTCTGATTGATTCAAGGAATTATTAAGGTGCTGGTAACACATATTATTTGATTGAAAGAATTACCAAGCAAAAGTATGTGTGTTTATGAATGGAATAATCAATAGATCCCAAACCTTATAAAAGTGTATATAGAGCATATTCAATGTGAATACAAGATAGTTAAGAGAGGAAAAATGCTAGTGTCAAGGTATTAAAATATTTCATAAAGAAACTGAAGCTGCATTGAGTCAAATCAAATCAGAGATTGTAAGAGATGGAAGTGAAAAGAGAATGTTCAAGATGCCAAGTCAGTTAATGCAAATACAAGGAAGAAGGACAGGCATATCAATTCTTCAGAACTGCAAATAGGCAAGTATAGCCATTACATAGAAGGGAAAAACTCTATGAAAAAGAATTAGATGGGTGGCATTTTAATGTTATCAACATTTCTGTTACCAACAAAGTACAGTAATATTAGGTAGAAAGAGAAATTTTATTTGAAATAACTATAGACAACATTAAATATTTGGCCAAATATTTGCCAAGATAAACCCAACAATGATATGATCACAGAGACAAAAGACATTTCACACAAATAAAGTCAGGTCTCATTGAAAAATTAGATTGGAAAAGATCAATTACTCATATTACTCTATATATTCCATCATACCAATCAAACAATCCAAAAATGACTAAAAAGTTAGAAAAAAAATTTACAAAACTTCACTTTGAAAAACAAAACATGCAGAATTTCAAGGGAATTAATTGAAAAATGCAAAAGAAGGTGACCAAGCCAGACCAAACCTTAAACTGTAATATCAAGTGGTATTCCTCAAAAACTATTTGGTACTGCCTAAGAAAGAGAGTAATGGATCGTTGGAATAGATTAGAAACCCAAGATACAACAGTCAATAATTATAGTAATTAATTCTTTGACAAACCCAAAGTCTTCAGCTTCTGGGATAAGAACTCATTATTTGACAAAAATTGCTAGGAAAATTGGAAAATAATATGTCAGAAACTAGGCATTGACAAATATCTCACACCCTATACCAAGATAATGTCAAAATGGGTTCATGATTTAGAGATAAAAGTCAATTCTATAAACAAATCAGTAAAGCAAAGGAAAGACTACTTTTCAGGTCTATGGATAATGTAGGGGTTCATAGCCAAACAAGAACTAAAGAATAATAGGAAATTCAAAATGAATACTTTTGATTACAGTAAATTAAAAAGCTTTTGCACAAACCAAACCAATACAGCAAAGATTAGAAGGAAAACAGAAAACAGGCAGAAAAATTACAGTCACTAACTCTGATAAAATTCTCATTTCTAAAATACATAGAGAACTGAGTCCAATTTATATTAATACAAAACATTACCCATCTGATAAATGGCCAAAGGATATGAACAGACAATTTTTAGAAGAAATAAAATATATCTATAGTTATATGAAAAAATGATTTAAATCACTAGTGATTAAAGAAATGCACATTAATACAACTCTGAGATACCACTTCACACCTTTCAGAATGGCTAAGATGGTAGGAAAAATGATGCTAAATTTTTATTTATGTGATTGTAATGGAATATTATTTTTCCATAAAAATGATTAACAGGCTGATTTCAGAAAAGCCTGGAAAACCTTACATGAACTTAAGCTAAGTAAAGAGCAGAACAAATAAAACATTATATACAGCAATAGCAAGATGGTGTGATGATCAACTATGATAGATTTAACTCTTCTCAGCAATTCAATGATCAAAGGCAATTCCACCAAACTTTGGATGGAAAATACCATTAGCATCCAGAGAGAGAACTATGGAGACTGAATGAGGATTGAAGTCCATTATTTTCTATTTTTATTTTTCCTTTTGCTTTGTTTTTCTTTCTTTCTATTCTGATTTTTCTTTTGCAACAAGATTAACAAGAAAATATATTTAAAATGATTTTTCATGTAAAACCTATATCACAGATCTTGCTGTCTAAGAGACAGGGGAGGTAAAGAATAGAGGGAGAAAACATTTGAACTTAAAATCTGATAAAAATGAACAATGTATCAATATGCCAGTTTTCCCACATCTCCTCAAACACTTATGATTATCTTTTCCTGTCATTTTAGCCAATCTGAGATGTTTTATGGGAGAGTTCATTCCATTCACATTCACAGTTAAATAACTAATTCTGTATTTCCTGCCATCTTATTTACCCAGAGTTATGTTTTTCTGTTTCTTTTCCCCTTTCTTCCTTCCCCCCTTCCCAGTATTTTGCTTTTGATGACCACTTCCCTCAAACAGTCCTTTCCCCTTTAGAGCCCTTCCTCATTTTACACCTTTCCCTTAATTCTTCTATTTTCCCTTCTATTAGACTTTCCCCTTCTTTTCCTCCTTTCCCTCCCACTTCCCTATAAGGTGGGACAAGTTTCTCTGTGAAACAAAATGTGTCTGATATACTCTTTTAGAGTCCAATCTGATGAGAGTAAGATTCACACAATGCTCATTCCCTCCTTTCTTTCCCTCAATTATATTAGGTTTTCTTTGCCTCTTCATGAAATTTTATCTTATTTTTAACCTTTTTATTTTTTAACCTTATTTTACCTCCTTTTCCCTCTTTTTCTAGTATGATTCCCTTTCTACCTCTAGTATCTTTTTTCATACTATCAAAGAAAAATCAAATTATACCCCCATTTTCTAAGTATATCCATAATATGAATATAGTTCTCAAGAGTTCTTTCCTTTTTACCATTTTATGCCTCTCTTGAGTTCTGTGTTTGGAGGTCAAATTTTTTGTTCAGATCTGGTCTTTTCATTAGAAATAGGTGAAATTCAAGATGGCGAACTGCAGACAGCGTTCTCTGTGAGCTCCTGAGACCTTCGGACCCAGACAAATCGAACCTCCGAAATGGTTTTTGGAGTGAGGGCTCCACCAAACACTTGGATTTCAATGCACTTCTACCAACAATCTACTTTGAAAAAACTTCAGAGAAGATTAGCCTCAGGGGAAATCGCCCACTGCTCTGGATCAGACACCAGCCAGGGCAGAAGTCAGGGCTGCGATATAGGGGCAGATTTTAGGCATCTAAGAAGCCCCTGGGAGACGCCTGGGCCACTTTGCTCTGCTTGCAGGCAGATGCTTTGGCAGATCTGCCTTTGGTAAAGGGTAGATTGAGAGCAGCTGAAAACGTGGTCCTAATGGGAATCTAGCCCGACCAGCCTCAGACCAGAAGTCAACTTGGCAAACTGTCCCAGGGTAAATTGAAACTGCGGCATTATTCCCTGCTGGTTACTGATACCTCAACTCAAAAGCATGAGTAAAAAATGGAACAGAGCTCTCACCATAGACAGCTTTTACGGAGAAAAAATAGAGCAGTCCCCAGATCCTGAGATTCTGAAAACAATCCCAGATGAAACCCCAAAGGTGGACTTAAGCTGGTCTCCCTTCCAGAAGGCTTACCTGGAAGATTGCATAAAGAATCTCAAAAGATAGCCAGAAGAAGAATGGGGAAATAAATTGAGATCAGTTCAACAGATATCAAAAACTGGAAAACAGGACTGGTGAATTGGAAAAAGAAAACAAGTCACTGAAAAATAAAATTGGTGAATTGGAAAAAAATCACCAATTCACTGGAAAACAAAAATGGTGAATTGGAAAAAGACAACAATTCACTGAAAAACAAAATTGGTGAATTGGAAAAAGACAAAAATTCATTGAAAAATAAAATTGGCAAAATGTAAAAAGAATGCATTGAATCAAGAAATTCAATTGACCAGCTACAAAAGGAGTTAAAAAGATGAAAAGGAAATAATACTCTAAAAATTAAAATTAAACAAATAGAAGTAAATGACTCAATAAGACTTCAAGAATCAGTCAAACAAAAACAAAAAAAAATGAAAAAAAACAGAAGAAAATATGAAATATCTCCTAGGAAAAACAACTGATTTGGAAAACAGATCCAGGAGAGAAAATCTAAGGATTATCG
Organism: Myrmecobius fasciatus; assembly: GCA_023553655.1. Classification (NCBI taxonomy): domain Eukaryota; kingdom Metazoa; phylum Chordata; class Mammalia; order Dasyuromorphia; family Myrmecobiidae; genus Myrmecobius; species Myrmecobius fasciatus. Next base: position 2,636 of record JAJPUD010025203.1, on the reverse strand, counting down.
GACTCCCTGAAAGCCACGATGAAAAAAACAACCTGGATGCTATCTTCCAGGAAATCGTGAAAGAGAATTGCCTGATGTTTTAGAATCAGAAGGCAAAATTGGTATTGAAAGAACTCACCGATCACCTCCAGAAAGAGACCCCAAAATTAAAACCCCAAGGAATATCGTGGCCAAATTTCAGGACTATCGCACCAAGGAAAAAAATATTGCAAGCAGCTAGAAAGAAACAGTTCAAATACCAAGGAACTGTAATTAGAATTACACAGGATCTGTCAGCTTCCACATTGAAGGATCGGAGGGGCTGGAATCAGATATTCTGAAAGGCAAAAAAACTTGGATTACAGCCAAGAATAAGTTATCCAGCTAGAATGAGCATCATCTTCCAGGGAAGAAGATGGTCATTCAATGATACAGGAGAATTTCACCTATTGCTAATGAAAAGACCTGATCTGAACAAAAAATTTGACCTCCAAATACAGAACTCAAGAGAAGCATAAAAAGATAAAAAGGAAAGAACTCTTGAGAACTATATTTCTACTATAGGTATCCTCAAAGAATGGGGGTATAATTCGATTTTTCTTTGATAATAATGGAAAGGAAATTAGAGGTGGAAGGGATACCATACTGAAAACAAAGAGGGGGAAGGAGGCAAAATAAAGTAAAAATAAAGGAGGTAAAATAAGGCAAAATCTCATAAAGAGACATAGAAGATCTAATATAATTGAGGGAAAGAAGGGAGGACAATGAGTATTGTGTAAAACTTACTCTCATTAGATTGGACTCTAAGAGAGTATAACAGACACATTTGGCTTCAAAGAAAGGCCTGATCCTCCTTGTGGGAAGGTGGGAGGGAAAGGAGGAAAGGAAAGGGATAAATCAATAGAAGCATTAGGGGACAGTTATAAAGGGTACGGAGGGACTCTAAAGGAGGGAGGACTATTGGTGGGAGGTGGTCATCAAAAATAAAGTACTGGGGAGGGGGAAGGGAGAGAGGGGAAAGGGAAGAGAAAATCATAACTCTGGGTAAATAAGATGGCAGGGAATACAGATACAGTTTTTTTTTTAACTGTGAATGTGAATGGGATGAGCTCTCCCATAAAACGAAAGCAGGTAGCAGACTGGATTAAAAGCCAGAATTCTACAATATGTTGTTTACAAGAAACACATCTAAAACATAGAGATACATAGAGAATGAAGGTAAAGGGCTGGAGCAGAATCTTCTATGCTTCAGGTGAACAAAGAAAGGCAGGGGTAGCAATCCTTATCTCAGATCAAATAAAAACAAAAATAGATCTAATTAAAAGAGATAAGGAAAGAAACTATATTTTATTAAAGGGTACCCTAGACAATGAAGTGGTATCAATACTGCACATATATGTACCTAGTGGTATAGCATCCAAATTACTAGAGGAGAAACTAACAGAGATGCAAGGAGAAATAGACAGTAATACTATACTAGTGGGGGATCTCAACCTTGCTCTCTCAAAATTAGATAAATCAAACCACAAAATAAATAAGAAAGAAGTTAGGGAGATAAACAAAATGTTAGAAAAGTTACGTCTGACAGATCTCTGGAGTAAATTGAATAGTGATAGAATGGAGTATACTTTTTTCTCAGGGGTTCATGGAACTTATACAAAAATTAATCATGTGTTAGGGCAAACAAACCTCAAAATCAAATACAGAAAAGCAGAAATAGTAAATTCATCCTTCTCACATCATGATGTAATAA
>JAJPUD010025202.1:0-17860 GCA_023553655.1 Myrmecobius fasciatus | reverse complement strand
ATAGTTTTCTTTCTCTGTTTTCACCCTACCTGGTTTAGCTATCAGCACCATATCAGTCTCATAGAAGGAATTTGGCAGTATACCTTCTGTCCCTATTTTCTCAAATAGTTTGTGTAGTATTGGAATTAATTGTTCTTTGAATGTTTGGTAGAATTCACATGTAAATCCATCTGGCCCTGGAGATTTTTTTTTAGGGAGTTGGTTAATAGCTTGTTCTATTTCTTTTTCTGATATGGGGCTATTTAAATAACTTATATCCTCTTCTGTTAACCTGGGCAATCTATATTTTTGTAGATATTCCTCCATTTCATTTAGATTATCAAACTTACTGGCATAAAGTTGGGCAAAGTAACTCCTAATTATTGCTCTAATTTCCTCCTCATTGGAGGAAAGTTCTCCCTTATCATTCTTGAGACTAACAATTTGATTTTCCTCTTTCCTTTTTCTTATCAAATTAACTAAAGGCGTATCTATTTTGTTAGTTTTTTTGTAGAACCAACTTTTAGTTTTATTTATTAACTCAATAGTTTTCTCTTTTACTTTACTTTAATTTCTCTTTTTACTTTTAGAATTTCCAATTTGGTATTTAATTGAGGGTTTTTAATTTGTTCTTTTTCTAGTTTTTTAATAATAAGTCCAATTCATTGATGTTTTCTTCCTCTATTTTATGCAAGTAAGCATCTAGAGATATAAAATTGCCCCTTATAACCGCTTTGGCCGTATCCCACAAATTTTGGTATGTTGTCTCCTTATTGTCATTCTCCTGGATGAAATTATTGATTGTGTCTATGATTTGCTCTTTCACCCATTCATTCTTCAGGATTAGATCATTTAATTTCCAATTACCTTTTGGTTTATTTTCTCCTGGCCTTATATTGCATGTGATTTTTATTGCATCATGATCTGAAAAGGATGCATTTACTATTTCTGCCTTTCTGCATTTGATTTTGAGGGTTTTATGCCCTAACACATGGTCAATTTTTGTATAGGTTCCATGGACTGCTGAGAAAAAAGTAAACTCCCTACTGTCTCCATTCAACTTTCTCCATAGTTCTATCATACCTAGCTTTTCTAACAATTGATTTATCTCCCTAGTTTCTTTCTTGTTTATTTTGTAGTTTGATTTATCTAATTCTGAGAGAGCAAGGTTGAGATCCCCCACTAGTATCGTTTGGCTGTCTATTTCTTTTTGCATCTCTCTTAATTTCTCCCCTAGGAATTTGTGTGCTATTGCACTTGGTGCATATATATTTAGTATAGATATTGCTACATTATCTATGGTACCCTTTAATAAAATATAGTTTCCTTCCTTATCTCTTTTGATTAGATCTATCTTGGCTTTTACTTGATCTGAGATAAGGATTGCTACCGCTGCTTTTTTTTGTTCACCTGAAGCATATTTTCTGCTCCAGCCGTTTACCTTCATCCTATATGTGTCACTATGTTTTAGATGTGTTTCTTGTAGACAATATATTGTGGGATTCTGATTTTTAATCCAGTGTGATATCCACTTCCGCTTTGTGGGAGAGTTCATCCCATTCACATTCACAGTTAGAATAACTAATTCTTTATTTCCTGCCATAAAGATAATTTTTTAAAAGTACTATACTAATAGTAGATTTGGAATCAGGAAGACCTGAATTCAAATCCAACATCAAGCACTTGGTAGCTGTGTGATCCTAGGCAAGTCAATTAACCTCTGTCTGCCTCATTTTTCTTGTCTATAAAATAAGGATAACAATGGCACTTACCTCCCATGGTTGCTGCATAAGTATACAATAAGTTCTTTGAAAGACACTTTGAACACTTGTGAATGATGTGTGAATGTTAGCTATGATAATGTCACTTTATCATATGAAAGTCAATTGAAAGGCATGGATATAGTTAGCCCTAAAAATAGAAGACTTTATGTTCAGTCACTTTTCAGTAATTTTCGACTCTTCATGACCACATTTGGGGTTTTCTTGGCAGAAATAATGGAATAGTGTGACATTTCCTTCTCAAATTCATTTTATAGATGAGGAAACTGAGGCAAAAAGAACTAAATGACTTACCTAGAATCACACAGCTAGTAAGTATCTGAATCTGGATTTGAACTCAGGTGTCTCCCTTTCTCCAAGCCTTGCATGCTATCTACTGTACCACCTTGCCATATAGAAATCACAGGGAAGACAGAATCATTCTCTTAACATGAGAGCTATTATGGTACAATGAAAAGAATGTCAGACTTGGAGTCAGTGATACTGGTTTAAAATTCTGATGTTGCTTGTAAAAGCTGTATGAACTTAGGAAATTTGTTTAACCAATCAATAAGCATCTATTAAGTGCCTACAATGTACCAGTCATTGATCCAGGTTTTGAGTATTCAAGTACAAAATATAAAACTATCCCTATTCTCAAAAAGTTTCCATTCCACTGGGAGAGAGCAGTGCATATATAAGTATATACAGAATATATATCTATACATAGTGAATGTAAAATATAAATATATGATGATTAATGAATATAAATATATATTTAGACATAAATATATAAAACAATTATAGAAATATAAAGCAATTAAATGAATATAATTACAAAGGAATTAAATATAAAGTAGTTTGTATGTAAAAAATAAGCCTTCAGTTCCTCATCTGCAAAATGAGGGGATAGGGTGCCTGTATTTGGAAGGCTGAAACTCATGAAATGCTTTAATATAGAAAATCTTAGCTACAGTAGTGTTATAGTCAATCACATATCTACATTAAATTTGACAGCAACATAATGAATCCCTGAGAACAGAATGTCACCAGGAGACCTAAGGAAGGATGAACTGGCGCAGGCTGGAAAAACAGAGCAGGTTTAAATTTCCATGCCAAAGATATTTGAGATCAAGGTATGAGAGTCCACCATATTTCAAAGCCAAGGAAAGATAGGGACATGTAGTCTTAAAAAAGTTAGCTTTAGTGACTTTTGCTTTCTGCTGTAAATCCATGGTCACATACAAAAAAGAGTAAATCTATGTTTTTTAGAGACCTATCTAAAATCAACGAGTTTCTATTTTAAATAACTAGATAGTATAAAATTGGAATATTGCTGTGACATAGGAAATGAACTGGTAGATTGAGAAAAATATGGAAAGATTTGAATTTATTTATTTATTTATTTATTTATTTATTTTTTATTTTTATTTTTTTTTACTTTATTTGCATAACATATGTGTGGGTAATTCTTCAACAATAACCCTTACATAGCTTTCCGTTACAAATTTTTCCCCCAACTCCCCACCCCTCCCCTAGATGGCAGGATATCCACTACATGTTAATTATGTTAAAATAAGATTTGAATTTATAAAGGAAGATGCTATCCATGTTTAGAGAAACAGGACAATTAGAATTAAGCATAGTATAATCTTACATATGCGTATGAATGTACATGTATATACATATGTGTGTATATGTATATCTATATGCATATATATGCATATACATATAGATATACATACATACCTACCTACCCATATCTCCACACTTAATTTTAGCCTTCTTGGGAGAATGGAGGAAGGAAGGGAAAAAAAGTAAAAAAATACACTTCAGAGAATAAGAGAAGAGCTATAAGGAAGCAAAGAAAAGATGGACAGCTCTGAACACAGTGTATAGTATTTATTATATAGGCTTTCTTGAAATAGAAATTTGTTGTTTTATATTTTGAATCCTCTTTTATGTTCTCTCAGAATATATCTAGAAAGGATTTCTCATTGAATAAGAAGTTAGATTAGTCAAGCTTCAATGTTCCTTATAATTCTATGATTTTAGAGTTTTGTTGGTTCCATTACAATGCAGAGAGGTCTCTTGTATCCAAGTATATGTGTGTATGTGTGTGTGTGTGTGTGTGTGTGTGTGTGTGTGTGTGTGTGCATGCATGCATGCATATTTATCATACCCAAGCATAGTTGTGAGTGCATATTAGTCAGGGAAGATACTGTGAACATTGATGAATATACTGGTGCCTTTATTTCCTTTTCACCTGAGCTGTAAATCTTAATTATAGAGAGGTTGTTGAGATGAGCCTGCTCTTTATAAGTTCACAGTAGAGGTCATCAGGAGAGGGTTATTCTACCTTTAATCTTGCTCCAAACTCTCAAGCAACTGATCTGACTTTTACCCGAAGCGTAGTGTGGTATAAAGAATGAAGATTTGGAGTTGGAAAAACTGGCCTCAGGTTTACTACTAATACTCTCACATAATACCAAAATGATTTTGAATAAGTTAAATTACCTTTTTGAATTTTCTGAATTTCTCCATCTAAAAATGCACATATATGTATATATGTAAATATATACACATATGACATAATAAATGCGAAAGCAATTTATTAACTTAAAGCATTATTTGATATATTGTATTAGCCTTTTCCCTTTAATATTATCGGTTTCTCTAATATTAACCATAAGAAGAAAATTCCATAACTCTTGGAATCTTGGGGGTGAAGTCTGAAGGTTTCTGTTTCATGAAAATACCTGATACTGTGGTGTCTTAGATAGAGCATTATTGCTGCTCTGCCCTTCTGCTTTCCCCTGATACATATTGTGGCTGTCCTTGTTGACAGCTGTTAGGTCCCACCTGGTCTCCAGGTATCACTTGACATTTTCCTACTGCAAACAGAAGGCAGGACAGGTGCTGAAACACGATCACTGCCCAAGAGACTGAGGTGATACAACTCACTGCTCATTGTGTGACAGAAAGGGAAAAGGAAGGAAGAGGTACCCAGAATGGCAGACTGCTGGCTCAGTGTAAGAAACAGTCACCTAGAAACTCCCCATTCCTTTTTACTAACCTTTTCTGACTATAGGTAAATGACACAGAAAGTTTGTTTTGCCCTATTATAACATTTAAATTTGTTTTTGTAAATCATTTTAATAGATGAAGCAAAACTAATGATTGTCCTCCACAAAGGTCATCCTTTAAAACTTCATTGTTATGTGGAAGAGATTCTAGCTTATGCCAGAGAAGTTTAAGCCTTAATTGATTATTTCAAGATGGAATTTCAGTAAGGACCTAGTGATATCTGTTACAATAATAACAATGTCTGTTGGCTAAGAATCAACTAGTTAGGTACCTTGTTGTTCAATCATTTCAGTCATTTCAATTGTTCAGTCAGTTGATGACCCCATTTGGAGTTTTCTTGGCAAAAGTGATGGAGTGGTTTGTCATTTCCTTCTCCAGCTTATTTTATAGAAGAGAAAACTGAGACAAACAGGGTAAAGTGACTTTTCCAGGGTCACACAGTAAGTGTCTGAGGTCAAATTTGAAGTTTTCCTAACTCCAGTTCTAATACTTTATCCTTTGTGCCATCTAGCTGCTCTGGTAGTTGACTACAGAGGAGTCCTTAACTAGAAATTTGGTTGAGAGGTAATGAATTTTTAAGCACCATGGGGACCCATGAAATGCTCAATTTTTAAAAAATGGCTCTCAGTCCTATGTTCCTCCTTTTTTGCTTTTATGATGATAATGGCCAAGTGTCAGATACGGGTCAAAGGATATAATTATCACACAAAGGTTAGACCATTTACAAACATTAATTTAACTGTTGGTGCTGAATGTAATCTTGGTCCAAATGCCCAATGAAGTGACACACTATTGTAAGACTTGAGCTGTATTTATACTGATGCAATCACTGTAGGTGAAACCAGAAATCACAGAAAAGTTTCAGTGAAACGAACAGAGAGGTTCTCTCATTGAAACAAGTAAAAGAGTTTGTGGAATTGGTTTTCTTGTCTGCCTAAAGGTAACAAGAAACATCACTTGGTGACATACTTGGTCATCTTGCCTTTCAGTGGTATGATGAACACGGATTTCATGGAGCTAATTGGAATCAGTGCATTGAAGGCCTTAGAGACATTAATCCATGTACATCTCGATGCCCTGTGACTTCAGTGTCAGAGCCAGTACAGAAGAGGATGACAAGTGCAATGTTGGAGGATACAGTCCAGGATCTAGAACTCAAAGAATCCAAAGACTTGTAGACTATTTAAGAACCTCACATAGCTGTACAACAGGAATACTTTAAGAAAAAAGGTTGAAGGTCTTGATATGGCAGGCATTGAACACCATAATTAAAATGAGATTGACTACCTTATAGAAGATAAGAAATGACTAGCTCTAAAAGTAGCACTTCTTTTAGAATTAGCCACCTGGGTACAATTAGGGTACTAACTGGTTAGAGCAAAGTGTAAAGTAAATATTAAATTAGAAGAAAGGATGACTGTGAGAAGATGACATTGCTTGCAATTAGGTAAGACCAACATGACCTGTTTAAGCAAGCTGTGGACTGGAAAATGGAAAATGTGTAAAATTAAGACATTGGTTTGGTTCCTTAAATTTGTTTAACTGTGATGTTTATATTACACCTTTAATGTAATATAAAATATTTACCAGGGGATTAACAGAAGACCATGAGCTAAACACACACACACACACATTTATGATGCAATCAAACAGAAAACAAGTTATGAGAATGATTCTGAGCTAGGATAAATCATTTTAGAGCCTCTGTATGTAGAATTAGAAGGAATACAACAACCAAAGTAAACAGAAAGAGATTTACATGTATTTTGTAGTGAAATGTTTTCATTCACTGCAGTGTTGGACCACTATTATGGTATCTGTTGGACTATGTGAGAAAATAGCAATGGCATTTAAGATGGAATAAGGAAGGGTTATTGGACAGGACTAAACAAATACAGAAGCAACTTATATGGTTAAAATGGTTCCACCATTTAAAAAGCACTGAGAAAGCAATTTTTAAGATATCTCAAGGGAAAATATGAAAATAATATAAAGAAAATATCATTTTTTTCATTTATTTATTCATTCATTTATTTTCTTTAAATTAAGGCTTTTTATTTGTAAAACATATGCATGGGTAATTTTTCAATATTGACCCTCGCAAAACTTTCTGTTCCAATTTTTTCCCTCCTTCCTCCCACCCTCTTCCCTAGATGGCAGATAGTCTAATACATGCTAACTATGTTAAAATAGAATGTCATTTTTACTGAAGAAAAACATTATTAACAAGTAAGCAAAATAATGGTATTTATATACTATTTTAAGGTTTGCAAAACATGGTACAAATATTGTCTCATTTAATTCTTACAATAGTCTTATGAGGTAGATGCTTTTAGTATCCCCATTTTATAGATGAGAAATCTGAGGCAGACTAAGGTTAAGTGATTTGCCCAATCTCACACAACTAGTGTCTAAGATTGACTTTGAATGCATATCTTTCTGACTCTAGGTTCAGTGCTTTACCTAATTGTGTCACCTAAGTTTGCTTTTTCATGCTTATAAAATCTTTATGAGAATGATCTATGCATTGTAAGTATCCTTGATGAAGATATGGAAAGAAACAGTCATACTTTAAGAGGTGATTTTTTCCTAGAAAGCATCATCTTTACAATCAGTCATACAATTAACAGATAAATATAGAGAATTTAAGATCCTGCTGTCTGTTTATTGATTTAAAAAAGCATTTGACTTGATAGATAAAAACCAACCTTGAAGGCCCTTTTATACAACATACCTTTCATTCACAAAATTGTGTAAAATGATACAGACAATTTTGTTTAAAGATAGACTGAGTAATGACATAGTTATGTTACAAAAAAAGAAAGACAAATGCTCACTTCATATGTTTACCAGTATCATAGAAAATGCCCCCACAGAGCCCAATGAGAAGGAAGTTGTTCACATATTCTTATTATGTAGTTGATGTGATAATTGTATCATGTCTTTGAATGCAACTAAACCTCCTTTGTGAAATGTGAAAAAAAGATTGGTCTAACTTCCCACACTGAAAGAACAAAGGGGATAAAAGATGGTTGTTTCCTTGTTATTCAATTGTTTTCAGTCATGTGATCCCATTTGGCATTTTTTTTTTTTTGGATATTGGAGGTGTTTGCCATTTCCTTTTTGAGTTCATTGTACAGATGAGGAAATTGAGGCAAATGGGGTTGAGTGATTTGTCCAGGGTCATGCAATAAGTATCTGAGACCAAATTTGAGCTCAGGAAGATGGGTCTTCCTGACTCTAAGCATGGAGCTCGATCCATAGCTGTCCCATAATTCTATGACTGTGACAGTCTTTGAATTAGTCCCCTAGGATTGATACTTTGGACTTATCTGATAGATGGACAGTCAATTAGTCACGGAGTGATTTGAGAGAAGATTAGGCTTCACATTTAGGAAATTCTGCAGTACTTTTATTAATCCCAAACTCCTGAGTGCCACCAAAGTCAATCTTTTTTTTTTAACACCAATACTTTCTCAATGATGCTATATGGCTATGAATCATGGAATACCACAATATCTGAAAAATGGAAAGTGTAAGCAAACCAGAGGTCAATGGAAAGATGTATGGTGGGTATAAGTAAGTTGCAACAGATTGCTAACAATCTCTTGTGTGAAAGATGTGACATAAAATACATTATTGAAAACTCAGATTGACTGGAGAAAAAGGGTGATCCAGTCACGTAGTGAGATTGGTGGATAGGCCAAATGGTACTTTAGTACCTCTGAGATATTTAAAAAAAGAACTCAAATGAAGGCCAGAGGTACCATGGTGCAACAGATAAAGAGCCAACCTCAAAATAAAAAATACTTGGGTGTCACTGATCAAATTAGTTACTTTCTCAGGGCTCTAGCCAACTATTTAAAACTATAATCTCTTTAAGACTATAAGTTTCAGAAAGGTAACAACTGACATTGATGGAGAAAGTTGCCTGATCAGCAATTTCCTATGCCAGTAAAGTCATGTTCAGTCCCTATTTCTATCTTAAAAAAAGGCCAACAGAGGATTAAGTGGATTATCTATTTATGGAAAGACAGAGATAAAAAAATCTCTAAAAAGCATGAAAGTACTGCAATATGTATGTGCAAAAATAATTTCCTACACCAGTGAAAATGTATCCATTATAAGTGAAGACAAATATACAGAATAATGAAAACACAAGAATATTATCCTCAATATTTATTAAGAAAGGGGAGCTAGCTACAGGGATCTATTTCCTTCTGTTCACTTATTCTATTTCTTCCAAAATTTATGAAGAAAAACCTCATAGCTCAACCTTGATCCCTGATATAAAACTACAATAGAAAATGCCAAAGGAGGCTGCTGTCAGCCTAGAGCTAAGAAATAAACCTTTGGATATCTGAAACCTTCCTTTTCCTCTTGGTCTGGATGAGCTAGATAGAGAAATCAGTGCTTGCTTGTTACTCACATATGAATGTCCCATTGGCTATGCAGTGCTGCATTATAGGCACCTTGCAAGAAAAGTCAATTGCATTTGAAGAGCTGTGACCTTAGTTCAAACCAATCCATTGGCAGATTGAAGGCTTCTGTTTCCCCCAGGTCTCAACCAGCTTGCCCATATTACCCATATCAGTAAGAAAGAACTAAAAAGCCAGCTATCAAAGAAGTAGTACAGTGAAGTTAGGGAGATAGATGTACCACAACTGGCATTTACCCTGCAGAATCTCTGAAACTGGGGTGAGGGGATGCTTCTCTATCTTTCCAGTATTTCTCTTCCTCCTCTTTACTCAGAGAAAATAGAAATTTGGATAAGGAGTAGTCTGTTCCATCCCTCTACTCTTCTAACCACTGCTTCAGTTTTATTTTCACTTGCATTTAAAGATACTGATGATATCAGATCCACTTAAAACATACACAGACACATAATGCGAGTATTAGTTTTAGATTGGAAGATGGGGCTATAAGTACAATGGGGCATTTGTGAGCATTGTACCATTAAGGAAAGTATGAGACCCAGGTGGGAGTCTTGTCTCTCAGTTGCTGCTTTTACTTTGCCAAGGGAGGCATTAAACCACAGTCTGAAGATTTGGTAATACCTGCTATTGTACTGGTGTTTCTAGAAGCTATTACATTATTAAACTGCTTCCTGGAATTATTTCTTATTGTGAATGAGGGTTTTTGCATACCCTTTTACTGGCTGGCTGAGTTTTCAATCTACGTCAATCAACCTGATGATAATATAATAGCCATCAAATTAAAAACTATCACTGGCTGGTCTGTTGTATATTAATTTACCAGGCAACCAGTGACATTAATAGAAAGAAGGAAAAGGGAACCCTATCCTCTTTTTATAGTAAATTTTAATAGATCATTTCTAATGTATCTGATGATAATTTCTGGGTTCCTATTGGTACAAAATTACTGCACATCATTCTGATAGTTGAAATATTTGTACTATGTCTTAGTGGATAATTAAGTGAATAAATAGTAAATGAATATATATGAGCTCAGAAGTCTTCAAAGAATTTCCCATTTCCCTCTCAAGGATGGTACTTTAAACAATCATCTTCCTTGTTCCTACCATTTTCTTTGTGAGAGAATGAGGGCTAATGTATCCTCAGTATAATTTTGGGGACAGAATTGTGTGGGTGGAGAAGGATAGAATAGAAAAGTGGTGTCCTCATGTTCCAAGTTTCAATTTGCTAAAAAATGTGAGAGAAAGAAAAAGGGGAGGGGGGAACAAGGAGAGGGGGAAGGGAGGAAGGGAGGGAGGGAGAGAGAGAGAGAGGGAGAGAGAGAGAGAGAGAGAGAGAGAGAGAGAGAGAGAGAGAGAGAGAAAAGAGGAGGGAGAGAGGGAGGGAGGGAAAGAAAAAAAGGAGGGAGAGGGACATATGAGAGAATAGATAAGAGGAGAAAAGAAAAAAGAGGAGAGGAAAAGGGAGAAAGAAAAAGAAAAAAGGAGAAGGAGAAGAGAAGATAGGAAAAAAGAGGAGAGACAAAAGAGAATAGAGAGAAAGAGGAAAAGAAGAAAGGGAACAGGGGAAAGAGGAAGTGAAAGAGAGGAGGGAAAGAGGGAAGAAAGAGAAGAGGAGGGAAAGAAGAAAAAAGGAGATGAGGGAAAGGGGAGGAAGAGAAAGGAAAAATTGGAAGAAGAGAAAAAGGAAAAAGGCAGAAGAGAGAAGTAGAAAGGGCAGAGAAAAGAAACTAGAAAGAGGAGAGGAGGAAACGAGAGGAAAAGAGGTAAAAGAAGGAAAGGAGAGAAAATTGGACAGAGAAGCTGCCAGAAGAGCTGGGAGCTGTCACTGTACATCACTTAGCTTCTTCTCAGTGGCACATACACTCTGTATCAGTTTAAAGACTGTTGGTAGGAGGACAATATCTAGTGCTAAATATATTTTGATAGATATTTTTAGAGGGTTTTCTGTAAAGGAGGCCATCCTAATGCATGAGTTCCCCCCAGTAGCAAAAGATCGAGGAAAGCACATCAGTTAGCTCCCCGAGCATTGCTTCTCCTGACGTTGGGAACGTGGGGGAGGTGGGAATGCAGCCCTCAGGGCCCCAGCCCTATTTAAATATCTCACGGTGATATTATAATAACACTTTGTATTTATATCACATCTTCATGCCAGCGGAGCCCAGAAAAATTCTACAGACATTACTCATCGCCCACCCTAGGAGGAGGGAAGGACAAAGAGAGGAAGCAGGAAGGTTCTCCATTCTGCAGCTAGGGGAGACTGAGGCTTAATGACTCAGTGCCATCCAGAGCGGTGCTGTGGATATCCTGGCATTTTAACGCTGAAGTTCAAAGACCTCCTTGCTCCTAGCCAAGTGTCCTTTGAGCTCTTCTTTAATTACTGGCTTGCATTTATTACTGGCTTTATTACTGGTTGTATTTCAGCTGATGTGCCCGAGTTTCTACATTCTCCCAGTCTTCTCTTCATCTAGTTGGCCAATGAATTCCCTGCACCTGGTTGGGCTGTTCTTTGCAATGTCTTAGTTTCCTCCAACAAAAATAAAATATTCCCATCAGATTCCCTTCCTCTGGATCTTAGGAAAACAATTGCAGGGCAAAGCATGATTGGATCTTCTATTGTATGGAGAGATGGGCAGAGAAGAGCTCAGTTTGCAAAATATTGAGCTAATAACAAAATAGCTTACATGCAAACAGCACTTTAATGTTTACAAAGCACTTCTTTCACAAGAACCCTCTGGAGTTAGGTGGAATAATTATTATTATCCCCCACTTTACAGATAAGGAAACTTATCAGAGACTCAGAGAGATAAAATTTCTTGCTTAACATCATAGAGGTAGTAAGTTTCAGAGCTGGGATTTGAACCCAGTGTACAGTGTTCTTTTCATGACACTATACTATTTTATTCATCCAAGTACTCTCATGTTTGGGCCATGATGATAACTTCATTTTCTTAGCCAAAAAGGTGGGGGCTTGCAAAGTGGGGGGCCTCCACACCCTTAATGGGCCATAGGTTAATTCTATGGAGACTATATAGCAACCTAAATTAGGTGGTGGAAAAATGAGGTTCCTCTCACTTAGCCACTGATGTTTGAATACAGGTTTGTCTTTGTATTTCCCAGTGCCTAGTACATAGTAGGTACTTAATAAACATATAGGCACATCATCCTAACCTAAGGGGACAGAGAATGTCCATTACATCCCTTTCTGCCACTAATGAAGTTCATAAACCCTCCTCTTTTGGTCCAGAGATTGGTCCTTCAGGGTGCGTCTAGCCTAACCATGAGAAAGATACTTAACTCTTCCCTGCCGTGGATTACTTCCTGCCCATGGCAGGTAGCCCTCAGCAGATTCTGCACTCCTGGGAAGTGGCCAATGTTTAAAAAAAAACAAAAAACAAAAAAACAAAACTCCACTCCACTTCAGCCCATTTTATTTTCTGTGGAACTGGATGAGTTGCACAGGCTGAACACAAATGGATTGCCAGCCAGTAAACATTTATTAAGCACCTACTATGTGCCAGACACGTGCTAAGTACTGGCAATATAAAGAAAGTTAAAAGACAGTTCCTATACTTGAGGCATTTTTAATATAATGGGATAGACATCATGCAGACAACTATGTACAAAAAAGCTATAAGCAGGATAAATTGGAAATTAGAAACAGAAGTAAGGTACAAGAATGAAAATAGATTGGGAAAGGCTTCCTATACAGATGAGAATTAAGTTGGAACTTGAAGGAAGTTCAGGAAGAAAGTAGGGAAAGGAAACGAGGAAGGAGAGGCAGTATTCAAGACTGACAGTCCATGGAAATGTCCAAAGTCAAGAGATGGAGTGTCTTGCCTTGCTGAACTTTGGACCATTGTTTATTATCTTTTTACCCAAACCCATATTTTTTTTTAGACTTTACAACTTCTGTTGAGGGCACCACCATATATTTAATCACTTAGGTTTGAAATCTCACTATAACATTCTTCCCTCACTTCACCTATCCAGGAGTTACCCTGAGGTTGTTTTTCCAGGTCTGCATTTGAGGGCAGGGATTATGATTTATCTTTGTACCTCCCTCAGTGCATAGAATGGTGCCATTTATGTAGCAGCTACTTGATAAATGTTTTTGAATTGATGAGAGCCTAATTTCATTTCTCAAAATGGTTTTAGTTTGAATTTTTTGTGTAGTTACATCCTGTCAAAAATATCAGAACAGCCATCTAGGTGATGTATCTGTCCTCAGTTTCCTAAATCACACTCTCTATATGTATTCTCCAGACACAAGTTTCCATTTTAAATCATTAATTCATGCATTAATTCAATAGACACTTATCAAATTATTGTACTTTTCTTAAGTTCTTACCATGAATTATTTTATATGATAGCTTTTTTGTTCTTTTCTCCTTCTCCTCCTCCTCCTTCTCCTCTTCCTTGTCCTTTTCCTTTTCTTCCTCCTCCTTCTCCTCTTTAAGAAGTCCCAGAATTTATATCATACCTACTATGTGTCAGGCACTAAGAACTTTATAAATATCTCATTTGATCTTTCCAAAATTTCTATTTCAGTTCTGAGATAAGGAGATAAATGAGGTTCTGGCTTATTTGGAATCTGAAAGTACAAGGCTCCACAGTGACTGGCAGTCAAGATGGAAAAATATGAGGAAATAAATATAACTCTTGTCTTCCTCAGACTCTTGGATCAGTATCAAAGACATCCCCATTAAAATGATGGACATGACAAAATGAGGACTATTATTATCCCCATTTTACAATTGAAGGAACTGACTTAAACATGTTATAATGTTAATGCTATAATATATAATGTTATAAATCTGTTAAGGGACTTAACCAGGGCCACACAGCTAGTAAATGTCTAGGGCTGGATTTAAATTCAGGTCTTCCTGACTCATCACAGATTATAACTACTAAGCCACCTAGCTACCTAATACAATATATATAGTATTTTACATATCTTTGACTACTTAATAAATATTTGTTGAATTGTCTTGTATTAAGAAACTATGAGAGATATAAAGCTATCTAAGATTCAGGTCCTGCCTCCAAAGAGCTTGTAATCTAATAAGAGAGAAAGGTACTTTAAGGATCTGAGATTTTATCCATGATTAATTGCACCTTCATAACTGTCTTCATGAGTTGCTGTGGCAAAGAATGTCTATCACCTGGTAGCCAACCATTTGGTGAGGAAGTCAACAAACACTGATTAAGCAGTTTTTATGTATCAGGTGTTGTATTAAATGCTAGATATGAAAAAACAGGCAAAAAGAATGAATCTGTCTGAACATAGTTGGGCAGCTCAAAGAAGGGTAGAATTTCAACAGGGACAGAGAGTGGATATTTTAAGTCTAAGGAACAGCATGCCCAACTATTCAGAAGATGGAAAGGACAAGATGAATTACAGAAACAGATTATCAAGCCCATGAAGGGGAGAAGGAACAGATAGGGCTGAAAAAGGTAGGCTGTAGCCAGACTGTGTAGAGCTCTAAATGCTTACCTAATGAGTTGGTACTTCTATAGAAAATGGGAAGCTACTGAAGTTTATGGAATAAGGAGTAACATACTCAGAGCTATTCAATAGGAAAATGATTCTGATGGTGGTGTGTAGGATGGATAGACATTGGGTGAAGCTGGAGGCGGGAAGACCAGGCAGAAAGCCTTTTGCAGTATTCTAGGAGTGTAATGATGTCCTGAAGTAGGGGTGGTGGCAGTGAGAAGATGAAGGAGATGGTGAGTGGGAGAGAGATTGTGGAGGTAGAATCAACAAGATTTGGGAACTAATTCATGAAGGGATTCATGCTTATGTATGGATTGGAACAGATGTCCTTCAAGGTCCCTTCCAACTCTCATTATATGGCATTAAGTTTAAAAAACATTTTCTAGATGGAGGTATGGGTAGGATGGACTGGTATCCATACAGTATTCCACTGGATTTATATACCTCCTTTTCCTAGCTTGCACTGGCAAGCACTGGCCTTCTGAAGTTTGGAGTGTAGCCTTTGAAAGCCCAGTTATCAGTGTGCTATGATGAAGCACTGGAATTGAGAGGACTTAGAGAAGTACTATTATTACAAAACAGAATGTGGAGAAAGGGATGACAGATCAGCTCAAGATCATGCTTTATGAGGACTGATTGATGATAGTTACTCAGGAGAAAAGACAACTTTGGTGGGAGATTTGATAAATATCTATACAAAGCTTACCCATGTGGAAGAGGGATTCAACGAAGCAACTAGATGTCACCTAGGATGCTGGCCTTGGAATCAGAAAGTCCTGAGTTTAAATCCATCTTCAGATAATTGCTGTATAGGCAAGTCCTTTAATACTTCTATACCTTAGTTTCCTCATCTATAAAATGGATACAATAATAGCACCTCTCTCTCAAAGTTTTTGTAAGGGTAATTTGAGAAAATATTTGTAAAGTACTTTGCAGATCTTGTAACACTATATAAATGCTACCAATAGTCAGACATTTCAGAAAGACAGATTCAGACTTGATATAAGGGAGAAGAAACTTCCCCCAAATTAGGATTATGCAAAAGTTATATAGGTTGCTTCGGAATCACAAAGTCATAGGATCACATATTTGGAGCTGGAAGAGTTCTTAGAGGTCAGAAAGTTTTACTTTCTCGTTTTACAGATGGGAAAAGGGGGGTCTGAATGACGCACCCAGTGTCACACTGAGCTAGAAAATGTCCAAAGTGGCACTTGAACCTCGGTCTTTCTTAATACATATACAATACTCTATTCCCTACATTACAGTCCCCACTCACTAGCAGTTTTCAAACCAAGATTAGATGACCATGTGTCATGTATATTTTTGTCCAGATATGAATTGAATGAGATGGTCTCTGACTTTCTTTTCAGTCATGAGGGTCTATGATTCTTTGTGTATGATAAGAATATAAAACTAAGAACAACCAGAAGAATAAGATAACTTCTGACTGGGGCAATCAGGGAAGGGTACATGGGGGAGGTGGGAACTGATTTCATCACTGAAGAATAGATAGGATTTCAAAAGGGAAATATGAAAGATATAGTATTCCAGGTATTAGGGAACACTGTACAAAGACAAAGTTTGCAAGCATGGGATGCTGAGTGGGCATAGTGAGTAATTAAGGTTATCTGATGGCATAGGAGTACAGGGAGCTAAAACTAGAACCCATTTGGAGAGGGGCTTGAATGTCAGACTAAAAAGTTTAGACATTATTTGGTAGTGAGCATGAAGTCATTGAAATAGAAGTCTGAAACTTACAAAAAAGGATGAATTAGGGCATATGGGAAAAGGCAATGTTATGCTTTTTTGGTGTATGACATATTTAAAACATAATGTGATCATTGTATAGATTTACCAAGATAGAATTAAGGATAATGAGACTGATTTAGATTTCCATTCTTCCGGTGATAGAGAACTATCTCATTTAAATAGAGTTTTTCACATATATACACAGCGACACACACACACATATGAATACATTTGTGTCTGTGTTATAAATATAGTCTAAAGTTAAGTATAAATGTGTCAGTGTAAAATGTGAAAATGTGGCCGCATTACAATATACATTTTCCTAAAGCTAGAAAGTAGGAAATATCATGAATGGGAAATGGTTGCAGTGAAGAAGACTGGGGTGAGAGTGAGTGGAAGGTCAAAGAGAGTGGGGGAAGGAGAGTAAGATCATTTAAGAGGCTAAGGCATGGAGGAGCTAAGCCAAAGATATCCTAAGTCTGTGGACTTCACATGTCAAGACTCTGCCTCTACTTTGTCAGAATCCCTGAGGTGGCTGGGCAGAAAAATTCCCCAGCAGGACTATCTTTCTCCCATTTTCTTCCCTGCTCCTATACTCCTAAGATGCTTGGACCAACTAGACCCAGGGGAGGAACCAGATTGGAAAAGCTGCCTTTGGGGATGCCCTTTTTGTCCCTTCTCCTCCTCCCATCACCCAAAAAGGTCTCATCTAGAACAGCCAAGTGGGGAGAGAGGAGTGACTCTTGGATGAGCTGAGGGACACTGGCTACCACCCTTCTAGTAAAAGACACTAGGTGTTACCATCTTCTCTGCCATTGAATTCTAAACTCAGTGGGTCTTACCTATGATCTTACCATTTACCATTTCAAAAAAAAGACCCCTGAGTCTGAATTGCCAGTGTATACTTTCCTCATAATGATGTCATTAGAACTTGCAGGCTTTATTATTTTCTCAGCAGCTGAATTCTCTTACATATATTGTCTTCCCTCAATTAAGAGCAATTTATTTGAGAGGAAGAGCTATTTCAATTTTTCTGTTTCTATCCTCAGTTCTTAGCACAATATTTGACACACAATAAGTGCTTAATAAGTGTTTTTTATTTGTATTCATTCATTCATATTCACGCATCCAAACTGCAACTTATAATAAATACAGAAAACACTATGGCAGTGCCTTGCACATAGAATATCCTTAGTCAGTGTTTATTGAATAAATAATTTTTCACTTTTGTCATTCTTTATAATTCAGTGTGACCCATGGCCTGGGATGAGGGTGGGGGGTATCCCTTCTCAGAAGAGGGAATTCAATTCTGTCTCACAAATAGGATTTGCCTATGAATAGAGCTTGACTTTT
>JAJPUD010025201.1:0-17861 GCA_023553655.1 Myrmecobius fasciatus | reverse complement strand
AATTTAGTCTTTGATAAACTCAAAGACCCCAGCTTTTGGGATAAGTATTCACTATTTGGCAAAAACTGCTGGGAAAACTGGAAACTAGTGTGGAAGAAATTAGGACTTGACCCACATCTAACAGCACATACCAAGATAAGATCTAAATGGGTTCATGATCTGAATATAAAGAGTGATACTATAAGTAAATTAGAGGAATGTAATATAGTTTACCTGTCAGACCTATGGAGATGGAAGAAATTTATGTCCAAAGAAGAACTGCATCTCTTAATTGAAAACCAGATAGATAACTTTGGCTATATTAAATTAAAAAGTTTTTGTACAAACAAAACCAATACAATCAAGATTAGTAGGGAACCAATAAATTGGGAAATCATCTTTACATTTAAGGGTTCTGATAAAGGTCTCATCTCTAAAATGTATAGAGAATTGTCTCGTATTTATAAAAATTCAAGCCATTCTCCAATCGATAAATGGTCAAAGGATATGAACAGACAATTTTCAGAGGATGAAAATAAAACTATTTGTAGTCATATGAAAAGGTGCTCCAAATCACTATTGATCAGAGAAATGCAAATCAAGACAACCCTGAGGTACCACTACACACCTGTCAGATTAGCTAAAATGACAGGAAAAGTTAATGATAAATGTTGGAGGGGATGTGGGAGGGCTGGGACAGTGATGCATTGTTGGTGGAGCTGTGAACGGATACAGCCATTCTGGAGAACAATTTGGAGCTATGTTCAAAAAGTTATCAAACTGTGCATACCCTTTGAACCAGCAGCATTTCTATTGGGCTTATATCCCAAAGAAATTATAAAGGAAGGAACGGGCCCGACATGTGCAAGAACATTTGTGTCAGTCCTTTTTGTAGTGGCTAGAAACTGGAAATTGAATAGATGCCCTTCAATTGGAGAATGGCTGAATAAATTATGGCATATTAATATTATGGAATATTATTATTCTGTAAGAAATGACCAGCAAGATGATTTCAGAGAGGGTTGGGGAGACTTACATGAACTGATGCTGAGTGAAATGAGCAGAACCAGGAGATCATTATATACGGCAACAACAGAACTATATGACGATCAATTCTGATGGACATGGCTCTCTTCAACAATGAAATGTTTCAAACCACCTCCAGTTGTTCACTGAAGAAAGCCATATACACCCAGAGAGAGGGATGTGAAATGTGGACCACAACATAACATCCTCATACTCCTTGATTGATGTTTGCTTACATTGTGTTTCCTGTATCTGATATATTTTTTGTGTAGATAACGTTTTTCTTGCACAACAATGATAAGTTTGGAAATATGTATACATATATTCGATTTGCCAATATTTTAACATAATTAACATGTAGTGGATATCCTGCCATCTTGGGGAGGGGTGGGGAGTTGGGGGGAAAATTTGTAACAGAAAGCTATGTAAGGGTTATTTTTGAAGAATTACCCACACATATGTCATGCAAATAAAATTTAAAAAAAAGAAAATTAGAACTGGGCAAGTGGGAGTTAGTGAAACTATGATAGACTGAGAAATAACCAAACAGATTATGAATAATGAAAAAATAGAACAGAATGTGAAACATCTCATAAGAAAAATGCCAGATGTGGAAAACAGGTCAAGAAGAGAAAATATAAGAATAATTGGACTTCCAAAAAGTTGTGATCAAAATGAGAGCCTTGATATAATAATGCAGAAAATAATCTAAGGAAATTATCTTGGAGTGATAGAGCATGAGGGAAAAGTAGTATGATAAGCCAAAACCATTCAGTCAGTACAATAAATTTGTTCAAACCTAAATCCTCAGTCTCATTTTCCAAAAATCTCCTGACTTACTAGAAATAGGAACTACAGGGATTCCCCCTCCCTTGAATATTTTTGCAAGACTTTACTATATCAGTAAATGCTATGCCAAATTAGGTTACGAATGCTTTTATGAGTTTGTATTGGTCGATTTTTCTTCCTTACCCTTTCTCTTAGATTCTTTTGATTAGATTCTCATATCCTGCCTCGTGATCACTGGAAGTGGAAGCTGGTTCTGGGTGAGGAATTTCTGTGTTATAGTTATCTAACTTGGTACTCTCCTTCTATAACTCATTTCTCCTTGCCTGACTGGTTGCTGAAAGGCAGATGCCCTTTCTCATAAGATTGCAATAAAGCTCCTTTCTGTTTTCACCTTGAGAAATCTCATTGATTATTTGAGGCACAGTTTTTGTCCCAAAAGTTAAAAATAGAAGACATCCACTGATCACTACTGCCAAGATATTCTTTCTGGAAAACACACAAAAGAGAAAATTTTGCAGAAGAAAGAAAAAAAAATAATTGAAATGGCTTGGGTTACAATTAGAATTCTACAAGACTTATCAGCAGCTACATAAAAGACCATAAGGCCTGGAAGCATATCTACCAACAATCAAAAGAATTAGTGGCATATATATATATATATATATCCAAAAAATTAATCTGCAATTTTGAATGAGAAAAAATGGATCTTCAATGAACTTGCAGATTTTCAGAACTTTTTATCAACCAAACAAACTTAATGGAAAATTTTACATTTAAAAGCCAACATCAAAGATCAGTTTAATGACCTCAACATGAACAAATCCTTTGTTTTTGTTTTGTTTTTTTTTGTTTTTTGTTGTTGTTGTTGTTTTAAAATATGGGAAATAGGGTAGTCAAAAAAAAAACATTGGCAGAGTGATATCAAAGCAAGTTAGTAAAGACATAAGCATGTGGGGTATGTGTGTGTGTGTGCATGTGGTGTGTGTGCCTGTGTGTGTATGTGTGAGTGTATGTGTATGTATTTATCTACATATGTATACATAAATATATATCTTCTTAAGTGTAGCTTACTTAGGAGTGACATGGGGGAATTAAAGGGGAAAAAACTGAATAAAGTAAATAAAGTATGCAGCAGAGAACCAAAAAAAAAGTTTACAAGGAAGTAAATGAAAAATAGACACTCATGAATATAATTTCTTCTATTAACAAATATATTTTCTTGATCTGATGATTTCTTGTGAAATATTTTGAATACTTTCTAATGAGTTGCTGGGCACATGACAATGCTCTCTTTTTTGCATTCCTTTTCTGTTTTTTTTTCTTGCTTTGTTTTTGTAAATAAAATAGATTTTTGAAAAACCATTATGGTTCATAATCCCAACAGTGTGAATTCTCTCTCCAATATGATTGTATCCTTATAGTTATAGAACTTGTTTTACTCTCCAAATAAGTTTAAGTACTAGTACAGGAGAATTTCATAAAAATATTATCAGATACACAGATTATGGAACATTACTTATTAAGGTCACTGATAATCATACAAACCTCATATGATTTATATCCCATTCATGCATCTTTGGGAGAAATAAGCATATGAATGCAAACATGCAAATCTCTCAAAACAACCCATATTATGAAAACAGATTTCTTAACCATTCTAGGTAGTATAGGTGATAGAATGTAATAGATTTAAATTTAAAAATCTTACTTTGAATTTTACTTTGGGGACTTAGTAGATGGGTGATTCTTAGAAAAATCATATACTTTTTCTGCCTCAGTTTTTTTCTTTTGATAAATGAGAATAATAATAGTATCTAATTTACAGGATTGTTGTGAGAAACTAATAAGATATATAAACAAAGGGTTGTAAAAAGTTTGAAGTGCTCCATTACTATTAACTATCATAGTCATTATAATTACTCTGAAATATTAATTCAGTCATTTTAAAAAAGGTGTTGATAGATTAATATTAATGTCTATACATTCATTATGTCCTGTCATGCAGTCATTTGAAAAGAATGGACTAACCAAGGATCATTCCTCATATATTGCTATAGAAACACACATAAAGAGACAGAGACAGAGAGACAGAGATAGACAGAGACTGAGAAATTAACAGCAGAGAGACAGACAGCATGAGACAATTTTTTTTTATTAAAGCTTTTTATTTGCATAACATATGTATGGGTAGTTCCTCAGAATTGATCTTTACAAAGCTTTCCATTACAAATTTTACCCCCAGTCCCCTCCCCTCGCCTAGATGGCAGGAAGTCCACTACATGTTCATAATGATAAAATACTTGACAAGTTGTTTTGCAAGAAAAATCCTATCTACAAGAAAAAAACAATCAGAGAAAAGAAACACAATGCAAGCAAACATCATTAGAGAGCATGAAAATGTTATGTTGTGGTCCACATTTCATATCTCTCTCTCTGGGTGTAGATGGTTTTCTTCACTGAACAATTGGAAATGGTTTGAGACATTTCTTTGTTGTAGAGAGCCATGTCCATGAGAGTTGATCATCATATAGTATTGTTGTTGCCGTGAATAATGATCTCCTGGTTCTGCTCACTTCACTGAGCATTAGTTCATGCAAGTCTCCCCAGTCTTCTCTGAAATGGCCCTGCTGATCATTTCTTACAGAGCAATAATATTCCATAACATTCATATACCATAATTTATTCAGCCACTCTCCAATTGATGGGCATCCATTCAGTTTACAGTTTCTAGCCACTACAAAAAGGGCTGCCACAAAGATTCTTGCACATGTGGGTCCCTTTCCCTCCTCTAAGATCTCTTTGGAATATAAGCCCAATAGAAACACTGCTGGGTCAAAGGATGTGCATGAGAGACAAAAATTAAAAGAGATAGATTTATTAAGCATTAAAAAGTGAAAGAAAAGTAAGAGAGGTAAATGGGACAAATTATGAATTATTCCAACATGTGATCAGTGAAGAAGAAAAGGAGAAGAGTTGGAAGCTCAAAATTCTGTTGCTAGGTTGAGTAAGTCTCTGGAATTCATTGTCTTTTAAGGCAAATAATTCCAATGCAAAATTCCTAGCTCAAGTAATACTTAACAGTCAGCTGAAGAACTGAAAAGCAATAATTGTTTTTCTATGGACTTTTACAAGTATTATTTTAGGTTATTCCATCCTTTTCCAGGACCATCACTTTAGAAGAAGGAACAATATAAATGGGACTGTTAGGCTTCCTAATGTGTCACCTTTTATTGTAATAGGACCCATCTTATTGTCTCAGGTTAGGCCAACAGAGAGAAAGCACATGATAAGAAATTTCTAGATAACATAGGTTAATCTTATTTTTAAGTACTTCATTAACATTTCCATTAAAATATCAACTTCATAATAAAATTGACCACTTTTTTCAGCACTTAAAATATGTAAATAATGTAGTAACACTTATTTTCTTCAAAATAAGCAAAGAAACAGAATGGTTCACTGGAATTATCCATAGTACTTAAATTTAAATATTGTCTCAGATGCTTACTACCTGCTTGAGAATGGAAAAAAAAATCACTTAAGTTCTGTTAATCTTGGTGTTGTTTTTTTGTTTTTTAATCTATCACATGAATAAATTGAGGTAGATATAAAGGACTTGTAATTCGAGGAAATTTTTGTTGAAAGGGAGGGATTGGAATAAAGATGCAGGGGGGAAATGGTATACTTTTCAAAATATGATATACTGAATTAAATAATGTTATATTATTGCTTATTTTAATTTATAATTATGAATTTTAGTTAATGAGTTTAAATTTTCTTTTGGATTGGAATTTTTCAATGGAAGTTCAAAAATAATTTTGAGATTAATGATTACTGAATTTTTCTTTTAAAAACACCTTTTATTTATGTCTTCTGCATTTATGTATATATATATATATATATTCACATTTTAAATAGTCTACACAGAGAGGAGTAATAATTAATAAATATTCTCTGCAAACATAAAATGATTCTGCCCCAGGCATAGTTTAAACTTGAAGTTAGAATTGATGATTCTACCTCCCCCTAGCTGACTCAGCAGGCATGGTTGTTTTAAGTTGTCAGCCTCTTTGAAGAGAAGTTGAAGATGCTCATTCTTGATGGCCCTGCTTACCTGCAGGCTATTAGCATAAAGCCAAGTAGAGAAAACTGCAGGACTCCAGATTCCCTCTGGTTAAGAGGTACACCCTGAAGATGTACACCTGTTCCCATCATCTCTTCCTTTGGAGCACTGGCAGTGATCCATAGCTAGGAGAGAAAATCCTGTTTCCCTGAACACTCAAGGTCTAGGACATTAAATGAAATTAACAGGAGTAGCAAACTTGAAAGGCCTCCTGCTTTCTTTAGTGCTTTGGTAGAAATGATGAGCCGTAATATATGCAGAAGCGAGATGAGGATGGAAACTAAATCAAAATCTGTATTCATAAGGAGCCATCTTTTGAATTATTAGAATGAAAGGAAAAGGGGAATGTTATTGGTAGGCCAATCATCTCCAGACAAGTCTGGCCTTGGATATGTGGCAAAATATTTTAAAAATAATAATCTTTAATCATAATGGGGAGATATAATTTGCACACATTATTTTGCATATAAGATAAGAGCGACTTCAGGTATTACTCATTATCTATGGCATCATGAAGTTTGACATAAAAAGTTGTCAAGAAAAATAAACTCAGGGTGACATTTTAATGCAAGTTCTGACAAATTATTTTTCAAAGGCAGAAAAACATTATAAAATAAGAATAAAATTTAAATTACTCAGAATATAATCATATATAAGGTGTCAAAAAAGGTTAAAACACAATAAGAATAAATTCAATGAAAAAATGTCACTTTTTTCTTTCCTTCTCTTCAAAGTCAAAAAAAAAGTAAATCAATCAAGAAAGATATATTAATTGCTTACTATATGCGGGTACTATGCATGGATATAAGCATGTAAGAAAAACAAACAAAAATTTTCTACTTCTAGTGGAGTATTTAAAAGATGAGTCAGAAATACAGTGCTGTAGAGAGCAATAAGGAAGGATTCAGAAATGGTCATTACAAATGATTAAAGACATGTAAAATAGAGGCTGGGACAAATAGGCAGTATAGTTAGTAGAGTGCAAGGACTAGAATCAATAAGGCTTAACTTCCTGAGTTCATATCTGAATGTGTGACCTGGGCAAGCCACTTAACACTTTACCTCAATTTCTTCATCTACCATGACACTGCTTTTGCCAAGTAAATTCCAAATGGTCTCAGAGTCAGAGGCAGTTAAAATGACTGATCAATAACAACAAAGTATATCCTATGAAAGAAGTTTTAAGGCTTAGATTTCTCAACCTAAAGAAGAGGTTGAAAAGACTATTGTCTTTAAGCATATAAAGGCTAAAGAATAAACTCATATGTAGATTATCTCTGATACAGAATCAAAAGTAAAGAGAAATGACCTTAAGTGCTAGTTGCTGGCAACCAGAGAAAGTAAAAATTTGAAACACTGAAACATTCTTGATCTTTTAATACAAATAATGATTTATCTTAACTACTTTATTTTATGCTACCAAAAAATAGAATTTTTGAGGATGCATTCCTATTTAATAATTTTATCTTGTTTGGCAAATGAAGAATAGCACTGGAAAAAAGGAATATCATTCATATTTCAACAGTGGCAGAAACCAATAATGGTTTTTCTCATAGAGGAGAATCTCCAAAGAATATTATTTAGGGTTTCTTGAAACTTATAAAATCAGAAGGTGACTTAGAATTTTTATAAAGTTATGTGACAGAGTTAACGGAATGCTAAATCTCATGCCTTGCAGATTTGAGTTGACAATTTGCAAATTAAAATCTCAGAAACCTCTAATGAGGATTAACAAACAAAAAAGACCTCTACATGTCTGATTTTGGGATGAAAATCTCATACATGACTTAGACAATTTGACTGGGGAGTTTCCTTTCATCTTTCAAATTTTGTTGCACTGAATTTTTTTTGCAAGTGAAAGAATTTTAAGGAAGAACCGTAAGGGGAGACCTAATGGGGAAATCTAATGGGAGATTCTTAGCCGAAGTACAGTAGCATTGACTCATCTATCCTGATTCAGAGGACCAGTGGCCCAGCAGCAAGCTGTAAGACATCCAATGCAGTAATAGAGGGAAAATTGACTCCCCAAACCCAAGCATAACAAGCAAGACTAGGCCAGGCCAACTCAGCACAGGGGGAAGACCTGCAGGACAGCTGACCCCAGCACAAGGGAAAGTCATTGAGAGGCCCTTGTTCCCCTTCAAAAAATGAAATAAAATGAAATAAAGCTTGGAATTATTTCCCTTGT
The DNA here is from genome assembly GCA_023553655.1 of Myrmecobius fasciatus. Classification (NCBI taxonomy): domain Eukaryota; kingdom Metazoa; phylum Chordata; class Mammalia; order Dasyuromorphia; family Myrmecobiidae; genus Myrmecobius; species Myrmecobius fasciatus. Next base: position 9,756 of record JAJPUD010025201.1, on the reverse strand, counting down.
ACCCAAGGAACAGAACTTAAATTTTAAACATTAAAAAATAGCAAAAAAAGCCCTGACCTGAGCAAATTAAGGTGGCTACAGGGAAGACAAACCCCAAAGAGGACAGCCATGCAAAATACCTACATGTAAGACCTCAAAGAGGGATGTGAACTATCTCAAGTTCAAAAGGCTCTCTTAGAAGAACTCAAAAAGTGTAATAAACAGAGATAGCAAAAAATGAGAGCTATATGGTAGAATTGTGAAAGTTTTGGAAGAAAAATCAACAGCTTGGAAAACATATTATAGAAATTAACAGAAGAAAACAACTCCTTTAAAAGTAAATTTGGCCAAATGAAAAAAATATATCATATATATATACACATGCATGTGTGTATATATACATATATGTGTACATATTATCTATATATATACATAAAAGAATCCCTTAAAATGCAAAAGGCAAAATGAAAAAATAAATATTCCTTAAAAAATAAAATTGTAAGCATGAAAAAAATGCCTCCTTAAAAATAGGCTAAGTGAAATGGGAAGAAAATCCACTGACCAAAACAACTTCTTTAAATGTTCAATTGGCCAAATGCAAAAGTAGATAAAAAATTTAACTGAAGAAAATAATTCACTAAAAATTAGAATTGGACAAATGAATGTGAATGACTCATTGAAATATCAACAATTAGTCAAATAAATTTTTAAATGAAAAAAAAATCTAAAATATATTACTGGAAAAACAACTGACCTAGAAAATTAATTCAAGAGACAATCTAAGAATTCCTCAACTACCTGAAAGACACAATGAAGAAAAGAATCTGGATAACATCTTTCAAAATGTCATCAAGAAAACCTAACGTGATATCTTAGCACTATATGATAAAATAGACATTGAGAGAGTGATTCTACCAGTCATTTCATAAAAGAACCACCCAAATGAAAACCACAAGGAATATTGTAGCTAAATTACAGAACTATCAGACCAAGAAAAGAAATACTGCAAGCAGTCAGCAACAATTCAAATACTCATTAGCCACAATCAGGATTACCCAGTATATATAACTTCCCCATTAAAAGATTAAAGAGTTTGTTGCATGGAATGTTCCCAAAGGCAAAGGAACTTGTACTACAAACAAGAATCAACTACCCAGCAAAATTAAACATTATCTTTTGGGAGAAAATATGGACATTTTAAAAAAGAGTATTTTTCAGTCATTTGTGATGAAAAGACCAGAGGTGAACACAAAATGTGATTTTCCAATACAAGACTAGAGAAGAATAAAAGACTTAAATAAAGCAGAAAAAATATGTTTTTTTAAATATTAAAATAATTTTACATGGGATGATGGGACTTGTAACTCTTGAGAGCTGTATGTTACAGCAGTTAGAAGGGGGTATTTCTACACAGAAACAATAGGTATAAGTTGACTTTATAAATATGACAGTATAAAAAAGTAGGAGTTTAAAAAGGATTGTACCAGGAAGAAAAAGGAAAGGTGTGGCAAAATGTGGTAAATAATGTAACATGAAGTAGTACTAAGCACTTCCTACAAGAGAGGGAAAACAAGGAAAGGAGAGTGATCATTGTTTTAATCTTAATCTCATCAGATTTGGCTCAAAGAGGAAATACTTAGTTTAGTTTAGAAATTTGTCTCTCCCTATAGGGAAGTAGGGGGAACAAGGGTAAAGGAAAGTGGAAAGTTAATAGAAGGGAGGGCAAAAGTATGAGTGGAAAGGGATAAGAAGAGAGGGGGATGATAAAAAAAAGGAGGCAAATTGAGGGAGATGGGGGTAAACAAAACACTGGTGATAAGGGAAGGGTAAAAGAGAAATAAGTATAAAGAAGGGAAAAGAGGATAGTGGAAAATACAGTTAGTGATGTTTATTGTGAATGTAAATAGGATAAATACTCCCATAAAACAGAAGATCATAGCAAAATGGATTAAAAGAAAGATACTAAAATATGTTGTTTATATGGAATACATATAAAGCAGAGAGATATATACACAATAAAGGTAAAAGACTTGAACAGAATATATTGTGCTTCAGCTGAAGTAAAATAAATACATAAATAAATAAAAGCAGGGGTAGCAATTCTGATTTCAGAGCAGGCAAAAGCAAAAAATAAATAATTAAATTGAAAAATTGAAAAGGGAACAATCCTTCTTGCTTAAAGTACCAGGGATACTGAAGAAATGTGAATACTAAATACATCTGCACCAAATGGTATAATATCCAAGTTTTTACAAGAGAACTTAAGTGAGTGGGAAGAAGAAATAAACAGCAAAAGTATATTAGTGGGAATCTCAATTTCCCTGTGTCAGAAATAGAAAATTGTAACCCCAAAATAATAATTAGTTGTTGAGGAAGTAAATAGAATTTTAGCAAAGTTAGACATGATCTTTTGAGAAAAATGAATGGGGATAAAAAGAAATATACCTTTTTCTCAGTGATACATGGCATCTACATAAAAAGTGACAATCCATTAGGTCATAAAAATCTCACAATAAAATGGAGAAAGGAAAAAATGGCAAATGAATCCTTTTCAGATCATGATGAAATAAAAATTGTGTGTAATAAAAATCCACAGAAAAATGGACCAAAAGTTAATTGGAAACTAAATAGTCTAATCCTTAAGAATGATTGAGTCAAACAACAAATTATAAAAACAACCAATAATTTCATCCAAGAGAATGACAATAATGAGAGAACATACAAAAATTTATGGGATACAGCCAAAGAAGTTTTTTAGGAGAAATTGCATATCTCTAGTTGTTTACATGAATAAAATGAGAAAAAGGAGATCAAAGAATTGGGCATGCAATTAAAAAAGCTAACATAATAATACATTTTATACTCCTAATAAATATCAAATTAGAAATTGTGAAAATCAGTGGAGAGATTTACAAAATTGAAACTAAGAAAACTATTAAACAAACAAAATCAAATGTTGCTTTTCTGACAAAAATAATAAAGTAGATAAAAATCTGATTATTTTCAGGAGAAAAAGGAAAGAACAAAACCAAATAACCAGTGACAGAAATGAAAACCATGAACTTACCACAAATGAAAAGGAAGTTAAAACAATGATTAAAAGGTATTTTACCCACAGCATGCCAGCAAATCTAAAAATCTAATTTAAATGTATGAATATTTACAAAAATATAGATTCCCAGATTAAGAGAAAAGAAAGCAAAATAGTTGATGGCATTGTTTTAAATTAAAGCTTTTTATTTGCAAAACATATGCATGGGTAATTTTTCCACATTGTCCCTTACAAAGCCTTCTGTTGCAAATTTTTCTCTCCTTCCCCTCACCCTCTCTCCTATATGGCAGGTAGTCTAATACATGTAAATTATATTAAAATATGTGATAAACAAATATATATATATATATACAGTTATCTTGCTGTATGAGAAAAATGATATCTACAAGAAAAAAAAAATCCTGAGAAGGAAAACAAAATGCAATAAAACATCAACAGAAAGCATGAAAATGCAATGTTGTGGTCCAGATTCAGATCCCACAGGCTTCTCCCTGGGTGTATATGGCTTTCTTCATCATTAAACAATTTGAATTAGTTTGGAACCTCTCATTGTTGAAGACAGCCATGCCCATCAGAATTGATTATCATATAGTCTGGTTGCCATGTATAATGATTTCCTGGTACTGCTCATTTCACTTAGCATCAGTTCATGCAAGTCTCTCCAGACCTTTCTGAAATCATCCTGCTAGTCGTTTCTTATAGAACAATAATATTCCATGACATTCATATACCATAATTCATTCAGCCATACCCTTTCCCCTAATTCTTCTATTTTCCCTTCTATTAGTCTTTCCCTTTCTTTTCCTCCTTTCCCTCCCATTTCCCTATAAGGTGGGACAAGTTTCTCTGTGAAACCCAATATGTCTGATATTCTCTCTTAGACAAATCTAATGACAGTAAGATTCTCATAATGCTCATCTCCATCTATTCTTTCCCTCAACTAGGTTTTCTTTGCCTATTCATGAGATTTTACCTTATTTTATCTCTATTATTTATCGTTTACCTCCTTTTTCCTCTTTTTACAGAATGATCCCCTTTCCACCTCTTTTTTTCTTTTTCATATTATCAAAGTAAAATCAAATTATACCTACATTCTCTAAGTATACTCCTAATATAAATATAGTTCTCAAGAGTTCTTTCATTTTTTTACCTTTTTATGCTTCTCTTGAGTTCTATGTTTGGAAGTCAAATTCACCTATATCATTAAATGTCCACATTCTTCCCTGGAAGATAATGCTCATTCTAGCTGGATAATTTATTCTTGTCTGCAATCCAAGTTCCTTTGCCATTCAGAATATCTGATTCCAGACCCTTCAATTTATTAAGGTGGAAGCTGATAGAAACTGGGTGATTCTAATTATGGCTCCTTGGTATTTGAATTGTTTCTTTTTAGGTGTTTGCAATATCTTTTCTTTGGTGTGATAGAACTGAAATATAGCCACAATATTCCTTGGGGATTTAATTTTGATTGGTGAATTCTTTTGATGGCTATTTTACCTTCTGATTCTAAAACATCAGGCCAGGTTTCCTTCATGATTTCCTGTAAGATAGTGTCTAGGTTCTTTTTTTCATCATGGCTTTCAGATAGTCCAATAACCCTTAGATTGTCTCTCCTAGAGCTATTTTCTAGTCAGTTGTTTTTCCTAGGAGATATTTTATATTTTCTTCTATTTTTTTTTCATTTCATTTTGTTTGTGTTTGATTCTTGAAGTTTTATTGAGTCATTCACTTCCATTTGGTTCAATTCCAATTTTTAATGTATTATTTTCTTCAGTTACCCTTTTTTAATTCCTTTTGTAATTAGCTAATTTGTTCATTGCATGCTTTTTCCATTGCACCAATTTTGTTTTTCAGTGAATTGGTGTCTTTTTCATATTTTTTGGTAGAGCATTAGATGCTTTTTCCATTCCTTTTTGAAGTGATCTCAATTCATTTCCCCATTTTTATTCTAACTCTCTTTTAAAATTCTTTATTCAGTTTTCCAGGAAAGCCTTATGAAATGGGGACCAGTTCATGTCGCCCTTTGTGGCTTCCTTTGGATTTGCTTTACCTTTATGAACCTCAGAATCTGAGATCTGCTCTTCTCTTTCTCCATAAAAGCTATCTATGGTGAAAGTTCTTTTTGTTTTTTATTCATTTTTTAAAGGCTAAAGGTCTGTTCAAGAAAGGTGGGACAGCTGCTTTAATTTGCCCTGGTGAAATTCTGCTAATTGACTTCTGATGCTGGGCAATTAAGGCTTGGTCCAGTTTTCTCAGTGGTTTACAATCTACCTTTTACAAAAGGCAGATCTGCCAAACCACCTGCTTGCAACCAGGACAGAATAGCCTATGAGGCTCACAAAGGAATACCAGGTCCATAGGAAATGGCACACTTTGAGTCCCAGACTGGCTTCCTGCCTTGTCTCCCCAAGCTGATGTCTGGGCTCAGCAGACTGTCCCTTGCTTGACTGAAACAGACCTGTTCTGACATTATTCCAAAGTAACTTCTTCTGAGAATGTGTGGTACTACAAATATTTGTAGGTGGTTTGACTCCAAAACCAGTTAGGAGGCTTAATCTGCTGTTGGTTTGAGAGAAAAGTTAGAGGAGGTCACAGAGAGTTGTGTATGCACTCAGCCATCTTGGTTCTGCCTACATAACCTTAATAGCATTTAACAAAAAAAGGCTATCATTGAAGTCCCTGAGGAAAAAAAAATAGGGCATGATGAATTTACTAGTAAATTCTACCAAGCATTTAAAAAAAGATTTGTTCAAATACTTTGTAAACTATTTGGGAAAATAGATAAAGAAAGACTCCTACCAAATTCCTTTTCTGAAAGGATGTTGTTGTTGATACCTAAACCAGTAAGGGACAAAACAGAGTAAGAAAATTTTTGACATATTTCTGTAATGACTATTGACACAAAAATCTTAAATAAAACATCATCAGAGAGACTGCAATAATGTACCACCAGAATAATACACTTTAAGCTAATGGGATTTATACCAGGAATGTAGATCTGCTTCAATATCAAGAAAACAGCATAAATGACCATATTTGTTGGAAAACTAACAGAAATCATATGATTATCTCAGTAGATTCAGAAAAAAAAATTTTTTGACAAAACACAATATCCACTCCTAATAAAAAACATGAGAAAGTATACGAATAATTTTGGTTTTCCTTAATTGATAAGTAGCATCATCTAAAATCATCAGCTAGCATTATATATAATGGAGACAAGCTAGAAGCATTTCTAATAATATTAGGTGTGAAAAAAGATTGTTTGTTACTGCCACTATTATTCAGTATTGTAATAGAAATTTTAGCTTTAATAATAAGAGAAAAAATTGAAGAAAATTGATTAAGTGGTGAGGAAACAAAATTATTACTCTTTACAGGTAATATGATGGCATATTCAGATAATCCTGAAGAATCAACTAAAAAACTACTAGCAACTATTAGCAAACCTGAAAAATATAAAATAAACCCACATAAATCATCAGCATTTTTTATGTTTTACTAGCAAAGCCCAGCAGCAAGAGCTAGAAAGGAAAAGCCCATTTAAAATAATAATATACAATACAAAGTATTTGGGAGTGTAACTTTCAATAAAAAGTCAGAAACAATATGAATACAATTCCAGAACATTTTTGCAAGAATAAAGTTAGATATAAAAAATTGGAAGAATATCAATTGCTCATGGGTTGGTTGAGTTAATATAATAAAACAACTATTCTAAATAAATGAATGCATTTATTCAGTGCAGTACTAAACGAACTGTCAAAATTACTTTATAGAGCTGGGAAAAAATAAGGTTTATTTAAAATAAAAAAAGACAGGAATATCAAAGGAATTAATTTTAAAAATGCAAAGGAAAGTGGCCTAGCCATACCAGACCTAAAACTCTATTATAAAGCATTAGACATCAAAACCATTTGATACTGGCTAAGAAACATAGTGGGTCAGTGGAATATTTTAGGTACACAAGACACAATAGTCAATGACTATAGTAATCTACTATTTGATAAACCCAAAGACTCCCCTTCCTGGACCAAGAAATTATTATTTGACAAAAATTCCTGGAAAAAAATTAAAAATACTACAGTGGAGACTAGTCATTGACCAATATTTTACATCTTACACAAGATAATTTCAGAATGGGTTTATGGTTTGAACATAAAAAGTGATACTGAAGCAAATTAGGAGAGCAAGGAATAGTCTACGTGTCAGACCTTCCAAGAAGAAAAGAATTTATGGCTGAAGATCTAGAGAATGTTATGAAATGCAAAATGGACAGTTTTGATTGCAGTAAATTAAAAAAAGATTTTGCACAAACAAAACCCATGAGCCAAAGCTGGGGGAAAATTATCTTTTTTACATTCAGTTTTTCTGATAAAAACCTGATTTCTAAAATATATAAAGAACCAACTGAAATTTATACTACTACAAGTCATTCCCCAACTGTTAAATGGTCAAAAGATAAGACAATTTTAATATGAAGAAATTAAAGCCTTTTCTGGTCATCTAAAATGCTTTAAATCAGTATTGTTTAGAGAAATTCAAATTAAGACAACTCTGACGTATTATTCCATACTTCTCAGACTGGTTAAGATGAAAGGAAAATAAGTAATGGAGGGAATGTGGGAAAACTGGAACACTAATGCATTGTTGCTGGAGTTTTGAAAGGATTCAATCATTCTGTAGAGCAATTTGAAACTATGTGCAAAAGGATATTAAACTATTGATTGGAACAGTGTAACTAGTCGATCTGTAAACCAATGAGATTATAAAACAGGTAAAAGGAACCATATATCTAAAAATGTTTGCAGCAGCCTGTTTGGTAATACTAAGGAACTGTAATTGAGTGGATGTTCACCTATTGCTGAATGGCTGAATAAATTATGATCTATGAATGTAATGGAATATTATGGTTTTTTAAGGTATGATAAGCAGGTTGATTTCAGAAAAGCCTGACACAACCTGACACTGAGTGACATGAAAAGAACCAAGAGAATACTGTACTTATTACAAGATTATGTAATGACCAACTGTAATTTGATTTGGCAATTCCAATAGACTTGGAATAGAAAGTGCCAATCATATACAGAGAAGAATAATGGAGGCTAAATATGAATAGAAGCATAATACTTTCACTTTTTTGTTTGTTTCTTTCTTTCTCATGGTTTTTTCCTCCTTTTTGGTCTGATTTTTCTTCTACAACATAACAAGTATGGAAATATGTTTTAAAAGAAGTGCACAAATTTAATATCAGATTGCTTGCTGTCTTGGGGAGAGATAAGACAAGGGTATATGAGTAAAAAAAATTAATATGAAGTCTTAAAAATGAATTTTAAAAACTACCTTTACATATATTTGGAAAAATAAAATTCGAGGGGGGTGGAGCAAAGATGGCAGAGTGCAGACACAACTCTCTGTGACCTTCTCTGATCTTCTCTCAAACCAACAGCAGATTAAGCCTGTGAACTTGTTCTGGAGTGAAAGTTCCCACAATACTTGAAGTACAACACATTTCCAGCAAAAATTACCTTGGAAGAACTCCAGAGCAGGTCTGTTTCAGAAGGCCAGGGGATCAGGTGTTTTACCATGCTCAGGTGGCAGCACACAGCCAGGGCAGGAGACTGGGGTTGGGATGGAGCATGGCAGATTCTAAGCACCTGGAAAGTCCCTGGGAGACACTTGGGCCACTTTGCTCTGATTGCAGGTAGGTGCTTTGGCAGATCTGACTTTTGTAAAAGGCAGACTGTAACCCGCCACAGGTGCCAGGCCTAGCCCGGCCAGTCCAGCACCAGAAGTCAACTACCCAAATTGCCCCAAGGCAAACTGAAGCAGCTGCCAGTCCTTTGCTTTAAAGAGACCTAAGCTCTGAAAAATGAGTAAGAAACAGAAAAGAACTCTCACCATAGACAGCTTTTATGGAGAGGAAGAAGGGCACATCCTGAGGTTCCTAAAGGGAAAGTAACTTCAGAGGAAGCCACAAAGGGCGACATGAGCTAATCCCCATTTCACAAAGCTTACCTGGAAGATTGCATAAAGCATCTCAAAACAAAATTAGAAAAAAAAAATGGGGAAATGAATTGAGATCAGTGCAAGAAGAATATAATGCCTTACAAAAGAGATATGAAAAAGAAACCAATGCACTGAAAAACAAAATTGGAGAAATGGGAAAAGACAGCAATTCACTAAAAATAAAATTGGTGACATGGGAAAAGACAACAATTCACTTAAAAACAAAATTGGTAAAATGGAAAAAGACTGCAATGAACAAAAAAATTCAATTGGCCAATTACAAAAAGAGCTTAAAAAAGTAAATGAAGACAATAATACATTAAAAATTAGAATAGAACAAATAGAAGTGAATGACTCAAGAAGACTTCAAGAATCAGTCAAACAATAAACAAAAAAATGAAAAAAATAGAAGAAAAATGACTCGGAGAACAGATCTAGGAGATATGATATAGGAATGATTGAACTCCCTGAAAGCTATGATGAAAAAAAAAAAACCTAGATGGTTTATTCCAGGAAAACATGAAAGAAAACTGCCCTGATATTTTAGAATCAGAAGGCGAAATTGCCATTGAAAGAATTCATCTATCATCTTCTGAAAGAAACACCAAAATTAAAACCCCAAGGAATATCATGGCCAAATTTCAGCATCATTGCACCAAGGAAAATATATTGCAAGCAGCTAGAAAGAAACAATTCAAATACTGAGGAACTATAAT
>JAJPUD010025200.1:0-17861 GCA_023553655.1 Myrmecobius fasciatus | reverse complement strand
ATAGTTTTTTTTTACTTTCAATTTTACTAATCTCTCCTTTTATTTTTAGGATTTCAAGTTTGGTATTTGATTGGGGGTTTTTAATTTGTTCTTTCTGTAGCTTTTTTAGTTGCAAGCCCAATTCATTGATTTTCTCTTTTTCTATTTTATGCAAATAAGCATCTAGCGATATAAAATTTCCCCTTATTACCGCTTTGGCTGTATCCCACAAATTTTGGTATGTTGTCTCATTATTGTCATTCTCTTGAATGAAATTAGTAATTGTGTCTGTAATTTGCTGTTTCACCCATTCATTCTTTAGGATAAAATTATTTAGTTTCCAATTGCTTTTTGGTCTATTTTCTCCTGGCCTTATATTGCATGTGATTTTTATTCCGTCATGATCTGAAAGAAATGCATTTATTATTTCTGCCTTCCTGCATTTGATTTTGAGGTTTTTGTGTCCTAACACATGGTCAATTTTGTATAAGTTCCATGGACTGCTGAGAAAAAAGTAAACTCCTTTCTGTCTCCATTTAATTTCCTCCAAAGATCTATCATACCTAACTTTTCTAACTTTTTGTTTACCTCTTTAACTTCTTTCTTATTTATTTTGTGGTTTGATTTATCAAGTTCTGAGAGAGGGAGGTTGAGATCCCCCACTATTATAGTTTTGCTGTCTATTTCTTCTTGCATCTCTCTGAACCTTTCCTATAGGAATTTCCATGCTATACCACTTGGTGCATATATGTTTAGTATTGATATTGTTTCATCATCTATGGTACTCTTTAGGAAGATATAATTTCCTTCTTTGTCTCTTTTAATGAAGTCTATCTTTGCTTTTACTTGGTCTGAGATCAGGATTGCTACCCCTGCTTTTTTTTTTGTTCACCTGAAGCATAATAGATTCTGCTCCAGCCTTTTACCTTCACCCTGTATGTATCTCTATGTTTTAGATATGTTTCTTGTATACAACATATTGTTGGATTCTGGTTTTTAATCCAATCTGATATCTGCTTCTGCTTTAAGAGAGAGTTCATTCCATTCACATTCACAGTTAAAATAACTAATTCTGTATTTCCTGCCATCTTATTTACCCTAGCTTATGCTTTTCTCTTTCTTATCCCCTTTCCCTCCTCCCTACTATTTTGCTTTTGATAACCACTTCCCTCAACAATCCTTCCCCTTTAGAGCCCCACCCACCCCTTTTTTCCCCCCTTTCCCTCCTGTTTCCTTATAAGTACGTCTATTATTCCCTCTGAGCCAAATCTGATGAGATGGAGATTAACCCAATTTCATTCCCCTCCCTTTTCTCCCCTCAATCATTATAGGTTTTCTTTGCCTCTACATGTGATGTAATTTCCCTTATTTTACCTCCTTTTCCTCTTCTTCCAGTGTATTCCCTTTTCTACCTCTAATTTCTTTTTCAGTTTATCATATCATAATAATCATAAAATCACAATAATCATATCATAATAATCATAAAATCACAGTAATTATATCATAATAGTCATAAAATAACAGTAATCATATCATAATCATAATGTAATAATAGATTCATAAAATCAACCCTCATTCTATAAGTATCTATAACATAAATATAGTTCTCAAGAGTTTTTTTTTTCTTGTTACCTTTTTATGTTTCTCTTGTGTTCTGTGTTTGTAGATCAAACTTTTTGTTCAGTTATGGTCTTTTCAGTAGAAATAGGGGAAATTCTCCTATATCATTGAATGACCATCTTCTTCCCTGGAAGATAATGCTCATTCTTGTTGGGTAACTTATTCTTGGCTGTAATCCAAGTTCCTTTGCCCTTCGGAATGTCTGATTCCAGGCCCTTCGATCCGTCAAAGTAGAAGCTGCTAGGTCCTGTGTGATCCTAATTGTGGCTCCCCGATATTTAAATTGTTTCTTTCTGGCTCCTCATAATATCTTTTCCTTGGTATGATAGTTCTGAAATTTAGCCACGATATTTCTGGGGGACTTAATTTTTGGGTTTCTTTCAGGAGGTGATCGGTGGATTGTTTCAAGGAGTATTTTGCCTTCTGGGTCTAAAATATCAGGGCAGTTTTCTTTCATGATTTCCTGGAAGATAGTGTCTAGGTTCTTTTTTTCATCATGGCTTTCAGGAAGCCCTATCATCCTTAGATTGTCTCTCCTAGATCTATTTTCCAGGTCAGTCGTTTTTCCTAGGAGATATTTCATGTTTTTCTCTATCTTTTCATTTTTTTGTTTTTGTTTGACTGATTCTTGAAGTCTTGATGAGTCATTCATTTCGAATTGTTTGATTCTAATTTTTAATGTCTTATTTTCTTCAGTTACTGTTTGTAGTTCCTTTTGCAATTGACCAATTACATTTTTTTGTTCATTGCATTCTTTTCCCATTTTTTCTATTTTATTTTGCAGTGATCTCATTTCATTTCCCCTTGTTTCTTCTAACTCTCTTTTAAGATTTTTTATGTAATTTTCAAAGAAAGCCTTGTGACATGGAGACCAGTTTATGTCTCTCTTTGGGGCTTTTTCTGGAGTTGCTTTACCTTTAGGGGCCTCAGGATTTGAGGTCTGTTCTTCCCTCTCTCCATGAAAGTTGTCTATGGTGAGAGCTCTTTTTGGTTTTTTATTCATTTTTTTAAAGGTGTGAGGTATGTTTAGGGCAAAGGTGGGACAGCTGCTTTAATTTGCCCTGGGGCAGTTCTGCTGATTGAGTTATTTCAGGAACTGGGCAGTTCTGCTTATTGAATTATGTCAGGTACTGGGTAGCTCTGCTGATTGAATTATTTCTGGTGCTGATCAGTCCTGTTTTGACGTTCTTCCAGAGTATCTTCTTCTAGAATCGTGTTGTTCTCCAGATATTGCGGATTTTTTTGCTTCAAAATCAGTCTAGAGGCTTCATATGTTGTTGGTTTGAGGGGAGGTTAGAGGAGGTTACAGAGACTCCTGTCTGATCTCTGCCACCATGGCTCCACCCCCGGAAGGAAGCACTTCATTTTTCTTGAAGTTTTCTTTTGCAACATGACTTTTATATAAATGTTTTGCATAACTTCACATGTCTTTTTAATGTGGCAGAAGAAGGAAAAGAATCTGGAACCCTAAGTTTTAAAAACAAAAGTTTAAAATAAACTGTTTTAAAATAAAAGTTTAAAATAAATATTGAAGTTAGGAGGACCTGACTTCAACTCCTGCCTCAGACACTTTACATTTACTAGGTGTATGCTCCTGGACAAGTCATTTAACCTCTAATTGCCTTGCCAAAAAAAATACCCAGCACTACTATCCCCACCACCATCATTGTTTTACATGGAACATGGGAAAATAAAAACATTAAATTTAAAAAAAATTGCTCTCATAATGTTATGCATTTTTTGATAATTTGTAACATGGGTTTACTGAGGAGAAGGTCTCCTGATATATTATCCCTCCCTTAGTGTTCTCCAGTACCTTTAGAAGTTTTGATATTTTTCTTTTATTCTATTGGCTAAAATCCTCATCAATTAAGTTCCCTCCATTTTAGAAGTATATTGATTACTACCCAAGTTCTATTTAACCACTTAACAGTTAGGAAATAATAGTAACTTCAAATACATAGCAAGAATAAACATAAAAATATTTTGCTTGATACCACTTTGAATCTCCCAGGTGTGACCCTCCTCTGGGGAAGAGTATTTAGATTCATGGATTAACTCTGTCCCTACATAGGTAATCTTTATTTCTAACTAGTTTAAATTTCAAATCTTACTTTGCTGACAAACCTAACCATTGATCTTCAAGATTTTTTAAAATTTGTTTGAGTTTTTTGTTTGTTTCTTTTTCTGAAGTAGTTGTGAAAATCTATGCTGTAGTATTTGACTCTGAGATTTCTATGTCTCAAGCTACTGAGATAAGCTTTATTTGTACTTATAAGTGAAAAAAAAAGACCAAAAGGGTAAATCCATTTCTCCAACCCACTTAGTTTATGGAAGTATCCTCAAGCCCTTTCCCTTTACCACATATAGTTACTTGATGTGAGTAAATTTCTTCATCCTTGACAAGAAAAAAGAAAATAAAGTGTCTTTGTTTAATCAGATAAGTTTAAAGACATATATAATTCTAGCCACAGAACTAATGAGAAAAGATTGTTACTAACTAAATAGTAGCTGGATACAGAATTTTTATGCATGGGTTTCCCAGAAACAGATACCAAGCAACTCCCCAATAAAAATGATGGAATTCTGGGAAGATGGGGTAATAGGTCAGTAAATTTCATGCTCTCCAGGTTTCCCCCATCAATATAACAAATTTGCACCTTAGGGTGACCATAGACTGGAGAAAGATCAAAAGACCTTGGGGCAGAACAGGGATTTTCCTAATATAATCCAAGAAGATCAGAAGACCACAGGGTGGAGATTAATCAGTATGAAGTGCAAATCACTCCAGGGTAGTTTTTCAGAAATTTCAACTGGGAACCCCTAAGGTGAACTGGGTTTGGCTGAACCCTCATCAGGAACCACAGAAACTTTTACATCTTGGACTGTGTGTATAGTTAAATTTCTGAGTTCAGGAAAACTGAGGGAACCTCTGTCAGACTCAGCTGTGCTGCAGAGACTTGGCCCTGGGTGAGAACACCTGTTTAGTGTAGGAGCAGGGTGCAGGAACAATGCTAGAGGAATGTTGCAGGGAGAGGAGAGCTTTTGCTCTGAGATTCTGGGTCATAGGGGAGAGCTAAAGTGAATCTAAAGGCACTATCTCAACCTTTGGCCCTCTCCCCACCATGTTCAGAGGAATACTTAAAGAACCAGCAAAGAAGAAAATATACAACTATAGAAACTTACTATGGGAATAGGGAAGACTGAGGTTCATCTTCAGAGGAATACATTGAAATAAAAACAGGCTTCTTCTATCCCAAAGAGTAATGTTAAATGACTCCCCAACCAGAGAGAATTTATAAAATTCAAAAAATAATTTAATTATCAAATGAAAGAGATTGAGGAAAATTTAAAAATAAAGAGATAAATAAAATCATCTAAGGAAAACTAGGTTATGAAAAAAATTATCCAAGTAGAAAAGTTTATGAGTGTTAAAGAAGAAAATCTTTGAAAATTAGAATTGGGCAATGGGAAGCCAGTGAATGTAGAAGAGACAAAGAAATAACAAAGCAAAATATTAATAATGAAAAGCAAGGATAGAATGTGAAACATAATAAAAACAATATCTCTTAGAACAGTTCAAAAAGAGAAAATGTAAGAATAATTGGACTACCTGAAAGCTGTGATTAAAAAAAAATAACCTTGACAGAGTAATGCAAGAAATAATCCCAGAAAGTTGTCCTGGAGTGACGAAACATAAGGGAAAAATAGAAATAGGAAAAAATCTACTGATCACCACCTCAAAAATCCTCAATCAAAAATACATGAGAATATTATTGCCAAATTTTAAAAAGCCTAGATCAAAGAGAAAATTTTGCAAAAAAAAAATTAAAATGTGCTGGAGCTACAATTAGAATTATATAAGACTTATAAGCAGCCAAAATAAAAGACCACAATTCCTGGAACCATTTATACTAGAAACAAAAGAACTAGGCCTATGACCAAAAATAATCATATTCAGCAAAATTACCCATAATATTGAATGGAAAAAATGGAGATTCAATGAACTTGTAAATTTTCAGTACTTTTTTCAACCAAACCTAAATTCAATAGAAAAGTTAACATAAGAGCAAACATTAAAAATCAATTTCAAGTTATTTAACATGGACAAATTGTTTTTACAAGGAAATGTGTAAATATGTTTAAGATTGACATTAGCTATTGGATAGTTCAAAAGAAAGCTTGGGACAGAATTGAGTATACTTTATGACAATCAAAACCATCCAGAAAAAGCTAAAAAACAGTAATTATGATATACCTATGAGATGCAGAGAAAGATTAAACATAAAGGTGTTAGAGAGAGGAAAAGGGCTACTAGTTCTTAAAACTTACTCACATGGAAAATGGCTTAAATAGGTAACACTATATATACCATCAAGGGAATAGCACCCTCCAAAATCTATAATGAAATAAGGAGAAAGAGATGGAGGGAGGGAGAAGCAAAAGGTGTGGGAAGAAGATAAGGGAGGGATACATGGGTAGGGGAATGATGGTAAAGGGATTAAGGAATAGCAAGTCAAGTTAAGGCAGATTTATGGTAGAAGACTTAGCAATAATAGAAAAGAACAGATAAGTCAAATTTAAAGACTCAAGGGAGAAATCTGCATTATATGTCAACCATATTGATGTTGGTTTGAATGCATGTTTGCAAGTGAGAGGATGTACACATATATCTGTATATACATATACATATACATATATATATATAAATATATATATATATACAAACATACATACATATATGTGATTGTTTGAATATGTGTATGCATATTGCTCTATGTATATGTATAGATTTATGTATATGTGATTAGGTCTGTGGGTGTGAATATATCTATATCTAGATATATATGGGAGAGGTCTGGGGTATGTATAAGTGTGTATATATATATCTATATATGTATATAACATATATTTGTGCTTGACTAAAGCCTGCTTGGGAAGGTGAGGATAAGGGATGAAAGGAGAAAAAAAGAAAGTTCAAAAAGCATGGAACAGAGAACAAAAGAATAACCTAAAAAGAAGCAAAGAAAAGATGGACACTCATGAATATATTTTTTCCTACTGCTATATATCCTTTTTTGAACTAGTTATTTGTTGATAAGTATTTTGAATTCTTCCTAGTGTTCTGATGGATATTTTACAGTGTTCTGTTCTGCTTTTTTTCCTGTTCTGTTTTTTGTAATAATATAGATTTTTTTAAAAAAGACAACAAAAATTAAAGCATTTTAGTAGGTCTACCTATGTACTATACTATACAGTATTATATCTTGAAAACATTATCTTGAGAAGGAATTAATAGCCTTCACTAGATTCCCAAAAGAGCTAATGACACAGAAAGGGTTAGGATTCTCTAATCTTGTCCAACTCACTCATATTACAGATAAGAAAATTGAGGATGGGATAAAAATGATAGAATCATACATTTAAACATGGAAGTGTCCATAAAGTCCATTTTATATAATCTTACAATTTCACAATTGAGGCATCTGGTACTAGAAGGGTTAAATAATGACCTCTTATGTACTTAGCAACTTATAAAGTTGGGAGTCAAACCCACATCCTTCCATTATAATTAAAACAATATACATCAGGGCTACTGAAAATAAACCATTAATCAAGATTAGTACTGAAATATTAGATTTCCAAATACTAACCTGAACTGTCTATATTTGCATAATCATATGCAGAATAATTAGAATGAAACAATTTTTATTGAATCTTTGAGTGTTGTTTTTGGATGATCAAACTAGAAATTCTTCAAAATATATTTATTCTGAAATGCCCTTATTAATTGTGGATATGTGACATTAAAAAGAAAAAAATGCATTTCTTGATTTAATGAAAAAAAACAACAGCACCATCACCAATAACAAGAAATATGAATCAAGTCACATTGATTACAGTTGGTGAAAGTAGTATTGAGAAATTAAAATTTGAGTAATTATTTAAAGAGCTTAAATTCTCCTACAACTCCCTAGCACTTTGTGACATATATCAAAGGTCTTGAAAAACATGTTTATAAAGTAGTAAAATGTTTTTTTTTTAAATAACTCAACACAAAGGAAGATTTAGAAAGATGACTGAGTACAAGGTACTCAGAAGGCCCAGTTTTCAATTCTGGCTTTATCACATACAACTTGTATGATCTTAGACAAGTCACTTAATTACTGTGGTTGTCAGTTTTTCCAACTATAAAATGAGACAGTTGGAACAGATGAACTTTAGAGTCCCTTTCATCTCATAATCTGTGAATCCAAATATAAAGGAGCTTTATCTATAACAAAATAAATGTCATGCTTGTGTGTTTGTTTTGTTTTATTAGTGATTTAGTCATGATGGAGTCATTAGATGCAATGGAGTAAAACTTGCTGATTTTAATGATTATAAAACTGAGAAACCGAAAGTTGGATTCTCAAAGTCACTGAGGTGGTGATAAGGCTAGGAAATATACAATTGAGTATTTGGGGAGGGATAGGGATATTATTAGAGTATTATAAGGCAAGTATATGTGTATAAGAGAGAGACAGAGACAAAGAAAGAGATAGAGAGATAGAGCCAAAGACAGAGACAGGGACAGGTACAGACATATATGGAGACACATATAAATAAAAACAGAAGGAAGCTTAATTTGCAGATTTCAATAAGCAAGTTGCAATTTTTCTGTCTAATTTGTAAAACAGGATTTTAGGGCAAATGATTTTATCAGATACTAAATTTTTAGGATATTAGAGAGACACGCTTGGATAACCCACCAAGAATTTATTTTTCACTAAGATATTATACATGACAAGTCCAATTGTATTACATATAAATATGCCATATGCTGTTTTTTTTTTGTTTTCTCTTTCTTTTTCTTCTTCCCTAGTTTATTATTGCAATTACCACCTCTGTACACAATGTTTTAGGGGGGATTAATGGTTGATTGGGGTTAATGGTCCAAGGCTATGCCATGGGCCATCAACTCCTCCCAGTTGGCCATTAATCCCCAGGAAATGCCTTGCACCTCAATCATTATTGCTTAATTAGATCATTATGAAACTGCTGCTTAATTGCTGCATTACAGGAGTCCAGAGTTAGGCAGGTGGTTGCAAAGACCAGGAAAATCAAACAAAATGGCTGCAATTTTTCTTATATATGAAAGCAAAGATATATATATATATATATATATATATATTTAAGTAGAACCTTTGGAATAATAAATATCTTTTAAGCTCTTAGCTTATATTTCTTCTTGAAGTCTTGAAGCAGAATTCATTACCATCATTCCAGACTAGACATAAATTAGAAATAAATTTAAGCAAACACTTCATGAAAAAGAATTGGTTTCCTATTTCTTACCATTTAAAACTATGACAACAAATGTAAAAATTCTGGGCTGTACTCCCAATTCTGTTGAGACTCCTTAGATAAGTCATTGAATCATTTTATGCTTTACATAATTAATTTTTAAAATGAGGATTTAAAGTACTTTTGTTTGAATTCAGAGACAGCATCCCAAAGTGCTGTAGTTAGAACCAGAAGACCTGGGTTCAAATATCTCCTTAAATAAGAAGTATCTGTGTGACTATTGGAAAGTCATTGCACCTTTATTTACTTCAGAATTTATCCATTAACTCAAAAGTAGGACATTTCTAGCTCTAAAACTCTATGATTCTATTAAAAAATATTTTCTTCCCTTGAATCACTGAAACAAAACTCCAGATTTATAGGGGGGAAAACATGCTTCCTAAAAGAATTTGTGGTAGCACATTAAATCTAATTTTTCATGTTACCAGAATATTTTCACAGAGAAAATTCTAAAAATTTAGAATTTTTATTCTAGAGAATTGCAGTGAATAGAAAGAACATTGAATCTGCTGCATCTGATTCGAATTAAAGTTCAACTTAATTCTATTTACTATGTATAGGAGTTTAGCCAATCCACTTAACTTCCCTGGGCCTCTGTTTTTTTGTTTTTGTTTTTTTTCCTCTATTAAAGAAAAATAAAGGGTCGAGGAGGAGCCATTCAACCAGGGAAATAGACCAAAAGCATTCAGAGCACTTCTATTTTGTGAATTCTAGGACTAAAGTTAACTTCGAAGATGAAAGGCCTTCTTAGGGCAGAATATAGACAATCATAAAAGGTCACCTAAAGAAGAATTAGAGAAAAATTCATCAACCATTCATTAAGTGTCTTCTGTTGGCTTTTGTATTCCTGATAGCCAATGCAGTACATTGTACATATTAAGGACTTAATAAATCTTCCATTGCATTGAATACTCTGTTAGACACTGTGCAAAGTGTTAGACATAGATTAAAAAAAAATTTCTTCCCTTCAAAAAGTATGTATTGAACTGAGAATGATATGATGAATGCAACTGGTATCCTGCCCTCCACCCCCAAGCACCATCTTTCTGATCTACCAGAAGATACTTTGGAGGAAATCTTTAGGATATTTATGACTCATTAGCTTAAAGTTTTCAAATAGGAATTGAGACAGAAATATTGACATGGAGTGAAGCAGAAGAAGAGGAAGCTTCTGCCTGACAGCACTTGGCAACAAGCTAAGATGTAACTCCAGTGAAGGATGGATTCTTCAGCCAGGTGTCATGTTGGTCTCACCTATGTGGAAGCCAGTGTTTGATGATTTAAGTTAGTACTGGGAGTTTATAGCTATTCTTCCTTTTTGTATGTTTTGTTCCCCTTTATAAAGGGTGGACTTGTGAGCTTGTCTGTAGTAGTATCACTGTTTATCAAAACAGTCCAAGAGTAATTGTTGCTGCAGTATCAACAAAAGCATCAAAAGAGATATCTGCATATGAAATGGAAACCATAAAGAAGGTCAGGTTTAGAAGTTTGTTGTAGCACACAGAGATCAAATGCAAAATAGTTAATTAGCAGCCTCCCAAAAATCACTTTCATTTGCCAACAAGGCTTAAAGATTCACTTCATAATTAATTATGCTAATAGTAATAAGTTACAAATTCTGCTTAATCATTTTGTAATGCAAACTGTGATTTTTTTTGTTGTTGTTTTCTGTGTTCCTCTGTTATGTGTGGGGAAAACAAAACACAAGCAGAAACAAACAAAAATTGTTTTGCATAAAATTCATGTTTGAACAGAGGATTTTTTTCTTTTATTCTTTCTCCTTTATATGTAAACCCATTAGGTTTTAGCCCAATAATGATTTCTATGCTTTGCAACTTTATAATTTAAAAAATTTCCTTGGGATATTAAAGAGGGATCCATAAGGATAGGGTGTGTGGCTACTTTTCCTACCAAGAACTCATGTAAAACAAAACTAAATAACACACATAATAAATCACTATATAAAAACATTAAACTGAATCCAAATGGAACTGGACCAGAAAATTGGTTTGGATTATATATGATAAACAATACAATATTTTCAATGACCCCAAGATGTTTACTGTTACAAAAGACCATTTCTTTTTTGATACCAAGATTATCTCTATGTTGCTATATGGCCAAAAAAAAGCATAAAACATCTTCATTAGAAAGTGATTCTGATCAGGTGATTTCAGGGGGAATGAAAACATCAGAAGGAAAGGAGTTGTACTCTATTTATAGCCATACTACAAAAATGACTTAGATGAGAAGAGAGATGTTTTAAAAAATCATCAAAATGATGTATGAGTAAAAAAGGAGGCAGTCTGATCAGTCAGTGAAAGGAGAATAACAAATGGACAATGTATAGATTATACTAGTTCTCACAAAACATTAAAAAAGTAAAAAGTTTCTAGCATGTTAGATGTATCCTCTATATGTGATTTATGGAAAGATATGGACAATAAACATATGTCAGTGAGTTTAGGCATTGCAATTACACTAGTAGAAGTAATATCCAAAAATATAAGGCAATGAATCTTTTGAAGTATTAGAAAATGCCAGAATAAAATAATTTATAAGAAAATAACTTTTCCTCCTTTTTTAATGAAATTGGAAAACTATGTGTATGTAATATTACTTATACTATTGGATATGATTTTGTGGTCACATGAAAAAATGTAACATAAGAGTACCATATTAATGGCAGTTGATATTTTTTGCTTTTATTGTCATATGTTGAATGATTTGCTAAATTGCTTTTACCTTTTCTTATGAAATATTGATTTCAAGATGGTTTGCTGGACAGGGAAGGGAAATGAGATATATTCATAAAAGAAAGGAATCTGAAAATAAAATATATCATTAAGATAAAATTAAAATGATATCTTAGAAATGCTATTTAGGTCAAACTGTCTATTTCAATATCTAAAACGACAGCCTAAAAAGTCTCATAATTCCACTTACAAATTATAAAGTAACTATATCATCTTTGAAGACACAGTAGGATTTCTCTATGAAAGTTTGTCAATAATATGGAATTAATAAATTTTTATTAATATAATTAAATTGTATGCTTTCTACCCTAAAATGTTTTGTATTCTTAATTCCATTACTTTGAGTCCAAATCTATGATAACAGTAATAGTAACATTTAAAAATTTCAAGACCAAAAAGAGATAGATGAACATATAGGAAGGTTTCTGTTAGTTAGATAAAATGGACATTAAGGATAGGGGTGTATGAAAGATGCAAGAAAAATGTAAAAAATAAATTGATTAATTTAAATGTTTACATTTCTTTAGTACTTTTAAGAAAGTTGTCTAATTGGAAGTCACTATGAAATTATTTAATAGAACAACTTAACTATCTTTTCTTCTCAATTCAACAACTATTTTTAAAGTATGTGTAAAATTGTTACAAAGACAAAAATGAAAAACATGTCCTTGACATATTTTACTTGTATATATATAAGAAAATTAAAAATTAAGGCTTTGGGAGATAGAAACAACTAAAGCCATCAAAACAGACCTTGAATAGTAGATGGAACTTGAAGATATGCTTCAAATGGAGCTACACAGTGAAAGAGGTAGGGTGATTATAAGGATGGGAGATAGTATAAAGCTACAAGAGTAGAAGACAGAATCAAATAGACTAGCTTGTTTGAAAAGCATAGTGCATGATTATATATAGCTTAAAACTTCATTTTTCTGGAAAGACAAATTAGAGGTGAATTTTGAAGTGCTTAAAAATGCCAAATAGAGGATTTCTGTTCTAATCTAGAGGCAATAGAGAGCTGCTGAAACTTTATGAGCTAGTGAGTAACATAGTTAACATAGTTAGATAAGAAAATTCAAAGAAATTATGGTGGGGAGTAGGGATAGTTAGAATCAAGAATTATTTAAATATTGGTTTACTGATTTCTAGAATGTCATGTTGGGAAGTGACTATTTAGGATTGTGTTGGCTGCTCATTAGGTTTGGGAAAGGGAAGAAGTGTCATGAGCATATAAAAAAATAGTAGCTGAGAAAATGAAAGAAGGCTGGTGAATAGTGAAAGTCGAGATAAGCAAGGAGTAAAGAACAGAGAGAATGACTGGTGTAGGTAGTCCAAGAATAGTCCAATAGGTTAAAGGAAAGTAGGTTCAAAGTTTGACAGTATCTAAGATCTAACCAGCATGATGATTAAAGTTTGGGTACTAAGCCAGAGAATAATTCCTTTCTGCCATGCATTATATTGCCCATTGAGTATGACCATTTCTGGTTTATAAATATTGAAATTATTAAGAAATGAATTAATGAACTGAAACCTACCATGCATGCATAGGATACTTGATACTATGGGGTAATATCAAGCAATATACTACACAAGACCTTTCCTCAAATGACTTCCAGGTGAACAGAGCACCTAAAAAAATCAGAGATTCAAGGGATACCTCACCTAAAAATTATATTTGGGGGAGAGTGAATACAATACTATCTTGAAAGATAAATTACCCGGAAAGGAAACTTGTATAAAAAGTCATCCGTGTATACAAAAGAAGATAGAAAAGAAAAACTTTCATAAATCATAGAAAGCAAAACTGACTCTTTACATCTGTACCACACCTTCCATACAAGGATTTATTTGGCCTCAAAAATTGAAGATAAACAGGGATCAACAGAGGACAAATTGGTTTGTCTGTAAAGTGTTTTTTTTCTTTTGCATTCACAAAATATATTTAAGCTGATTTTTTTCTCTTCAATATAACTCTTGCCCCAATTCTAGCTGCCTATTATCTCTCTTTATTCCAATAACCTCAAAAGAACAAGGAAAGAACTGTTTTTTTTTCATTTGCACTTATTGACTGATTGAAGACCTAGTGAAATTAATTCACACTAAAGTGTCATTTCAATCATTCATTTTGTTTTGAAACCTTTACTCTCTGACTGTAGAATGGAAGACTTTGAAGGAAAGTTTAGTTAGTGATAGATGTCTAGACAGAATTGGAGAGGATCTTTGAGAACTTTGAGTATAACTCTTTCATTTTTCAGAGAAGGAGATTGAAGTTCAGAGACTTTAAGTCATTTTCCTCCATTTTCTTCCCCATTAGGCTAGTCTTTGATGCAAAGGTGACCCATGACATTCAGGGATACTTTACTATATGATTCTAGTCTCTTCCATAGTCTTCTGCATATTGGTCTCTGAGTTATCCATTCTTTTTTTTTTCTATTTTTCAATCCTTTAATTCTATTGGTTCTTTATTCTTGCCTACAATGTGCCTGAAACTTTTCTATCCTTGTAAATTTCTCAAAATACCTTACCACTCATTCAAACTATTATCTTATATTTCTTCATTTTTGGCAGTCAAAGTCCTAGAATAACGTGTATATACTTACTCATCTTATGTGTATTTATTCTTCTCTAACTCATGTCTCAAATCTTTAGATCCTAATTTCTGATCTCATCATTTAAATTTAACGACATTTTTCCCATCATCATCTTATTTATTTCTCTTCAACTTAGGATTGTTGATCACCTCCTCCCAGACACTTTATCCTCATTGGGATTTTTTGACATTGCTCTCTCGGTACTTTTTTCTATCTCTCTAACAACTCTTTAGCTTCATTTGGTTTTTTATCATTCATTTTATGCATTCCCCAAGGTTCATTTTTGTTTCTCTTTTATTAATATAATTTTGTTGGGTAATTCTTCAATTCAGAGATCCTAATGTTAAAACCATAGCCCCAAACCCCCAGAAAAACTGGATTTGGGAAACTGGGTTTGAAAAAGCCCTAAACTTAAAATGACCCAGCAACCTTAAACCCTTTTGCATAGCTAAAAAGACCCTTGTATCCTTTTCTGTCAGAACCCTGCTTAGCATAAGAATAGCAAGGGAAATCCCATGTAATACAGCTGTCTCCCTCCCCTTGTCTTTGATGTATTCCATTAACTGTTGCAAAAATGTCAGATAAGGAAGCAGGCTAACCTGTTTTCTGGTCTCTGTCTACCCTATAAAAAGCCCCATGTCCTTTTGTTCACCCTTTATGAGTTTTGGATGCTAATCCTATATGGTTAAGTTGACAAATAAATTTTCTGATTAAAAATTAATGTTTTCAACTTGTCTCTATATTTTTTGCACAACACCAAAACCCTCCTAGAGAGCAATTCTTCCCTCTTTGGTCTCTTTGACTGGACATCAATAACATCAAGAAAGAAGGTTGGAAGATAAAAAGTTAAAATAGTATTATTTTATAGGCATATAGGCCAGGGAGATTGCACAATGGGTAGATTATGGCTGTGGAGTCAAGAAGATGAGTTCAAATCCTGCTTCAGAGACTGATTAACTGTGTGATCCTGGAAAATAAACTTAACCATGTTTATCTCAGTTCCTCATTTGTAAAATGACCTGGAGAAGGAAATGCCAAAGATCAGATTTCTTTCTAACACTACATGTTAATTATGTTAAAATATTGGCAAATCAAATATATGTATACATATTACCAAACTTGTCATTGTTGTGCAAGAAAAATCTTGTCTACACAAACGATATATCAGATAAAGGAAACACAATGTGAGTAAACATCAATCAAGGAGTATGAGAATGTTATGTTGTGGTCCACACCCCACATCCCTCTCTCTGGGTGTATATGGCTTTCTTCAGTGAACAGTTGGAGGAGGTTTGAAACATTTCATTGTTGAAGAGAGCCATGTCCATCAGAATTGATCGTCATATAGTACTGTTGTTGCCGTGTATAATGATCTCCTGGTTCTGCTCATTTCACTCAGCATCAGTTCATGTAAGTCTCTCCAGGCCTCTCTGAAATCATCTTGCTGGTCATTTCTTACAGAACAATAATATTCCATAATATTCATATACCATAATTTATTCAGCCATTCTCCAATTGAAGGACATCTATTCAATTTCCAGTTTCTAGCCACTACAAAAAGGGCTGCCACAAACATTCTTGCACATGTGGGGCCTTTTCCTTCCTTTATGATTTCTTTGGGATATAAGCCCAATAGAAATGCTGCTGGGTCAAAGGGTATGCACAGTTTGATAACTTTTTGAGCATAGCTCCAAATTGTTCTCCAGAATGGCTATATCCGTTCACAGCTCCACCAACAATGCATCAGTGTCCCAGCCCTCCCACATCCCCTCCAATATTCATCATTAACTTTTCCTGTCATTTTAGCCAATCTGACAGGTGTGACGTGGTATCTCAGGGTTGTCTTGATTTGCATTTCTCTGATCAATAGTGATTTGGAGCACCTTTTCATATGACTATAAATAGTTTTAATTTCATCCTCTGAAAATTGACTGTTCATATCCTTTGACCATTTATTGATTGGAGAATGGCTTGAATTTTTATAAATATGAGACAATTCTCTATATATTTTAGAGATGAGACCTTTATCAGAACCCTTAAATGTAAAGATGATTTCCCAATGTATTGCTTCCCTCCTAATCTTGTCTGCATTGATTTTGTTTGTACAAAACTTTTTAACTTAATATAGTCAAAGTTATCTATCTGGTTTTCAATTAAGAGTTCCAGTTCTTCTTTGGACATAAATTTATTCCATCTCCATAGGTCTGAGAGGTAAACTATATTACATTCCTCTAATTTACTTATAGTATCACTCTTTATATCCAGATCATGAACCCATTTAGATCTTATCTTGGTATGTGGTGTTAGATGTGGGTCAAGCCCTAATTTCTTCCACACTAGTTTCCAGTTTTCCCAGCAGTTTTTGTCAAATACTGAATACTTATCCCAACAGCTGGGGTCTTTGGGTTTATCAAAAACCAAATTGCTATAGTTATTGCCTAGTTTGTCTTGTGATTCTATCCTATTCCACTAATCGACTATTCTATTTCTTAGCCAGTACCAAATGGTTTTGATGACCGCTGCTTTATAATATAGTTTTAGATCTGGTACAGTAAGTCCACCATCGTCAGCCTTTTTTTTCATTAATCCCCTAAAAATTCTTGACCTTTTGTTTTTCCAAATGAACTTTGCTAATATTTTTTCTAGATCTGTAAGATAATTTCTTGGGAGTTTGATTGGTATGGCAATAAATAAGTAAATTAGTTTGGGTAGTATTGTCATTTTTATTATATTCGCTCGTCCTACCCATGAGCATTTTAAGTTTTTCCAATTGACTAGGTCTGATTTGATTTGTGTGGAAAGTGTTTTGTAATTTAGTTCATATAGTTCCTGACTATCCCTTGGCAGATAAATTCCCAAATATTTTATACTATCAACAGTTATTTTGAATGGAATTTCTTTTTGTATCTCTTGCTGCTGAACTTTATTGGTAATATATAAAAATGCTGATGATTTATGTGGATTTATTTTGTATCCTGCCACTTTGCTAAAGGTGTGAATTGTTTCTAGTAGTTTTTTAGTTAAGTCTCTAGGGTTCTCTAAGTATACCATCATGTCATCCGCAAAGAGTGATAATTTGGTTTCTTCACTACCTACTCTGATTCCTTTTATCTCTTTTTCTTCTCTTATTGCTAAAGCTAACATTTCTAATACAATATTAAATAGTAATGGTGACAGTGGGCAGCCTTGTTTCACTCCTGATCTTATTGGGAATGGTTCTAGTTTGACTCCATTACATATGATGCTTGCTGAAGGTTTTAAGTAGATACTACTAATCATTTTAAGGAAAAGTCCATTTATTGCTATACTCTCCAGTGTTGTTAATAGGAATGGGTGTTGGATTTTATCAAAGGCTTTTTCTGCATCTATGGAGATAATCATATGATTTTTATTAATTTGGTTATTAATATAATTGATTATGCTAATAGTTTTCCTAATATTGAACCAGCCCTGCATTCCTGGTATAAATCCTACTTGGTCATGATGTATTATCCTGGGGATGACTTTCTGTAATCTTGTTCCTAAAATCTTATTTAAAATTTTTACATCAATATTCATTAGGGAAATG